>JAXBDA010002392.1:0-43077 GCA_036023075.1 Gaultheria prostrata
GGTTTTTTACCCATTTAGGGTTTTCCACGTATATCTTCGTGTTCTTCGATTGTTTGTTTTCCGTTGTTTGATTAATTAATTTTTATTAGTGGGCTGATTTTTACAAAAGATTAAAACATAGCAAATCAATATACCTAGGCAAGCTAGGGTTTTTTTTCCAATATTTGTAGATCAAACATCCTACGCATGCAAAGAGAAGTCGAGTCACAAAAATAATATTCGTCAAAAAAAAAAAACTATTTGTTTTCACTTGGCATTTTTATGATGACTGACAATGGGTAGTGCCAAAAAAATGATAATGTTATATTAAATGAGAACATAAAGTAATTTTATCAATCTTCCATAAAACTCAACTATTACGTGATTTCACAGTTTAATTAGCTAATGGAAAACAAAACCTTAATGATATGGCATTACTTGATAAATACAATAATTAAGCTTATAATCCAAGGTAGCTGGTACTCCTATTAGTTTAGCCCCATCCAACTTCATGTTGCTATGAGCCTATGAGCCCTGTATTGGTCCTATATCTACCCCCTTATTTCCAAATTCCGAAATCAAAATTCGTTAGCCTTGATTAAAATATGGCACTATTTTGACACCCCTTTCAAAAGAGGATCGAGTTTTGGGTGTTAAATTTTTAATAGGCAAAAGCGAATTTTTTTTATCACTCTATTGACAGTTTACAGGGTTGCCAGTAAACAAGAGACAAAATTAAAAAAATAAAAACACATATTTCAGTGTACATTTTACACTTTTTGTTGTAATTTCATATATATATTTTTCATATATTTTTATACATTTTTTAAACTTTAAGGACAGCCGTTGATTTTAGCATTTGTTTTTTTGACAAAATGATGAAGAATTTTATTTATCTGATAGGCAACAACCTATACATCAGACCAAGGGTGGCGCTGGCAAAAGCAAAAATGTTGGAAGTAAGAAAATTGTAAGGAACAAATGCGGTCGGGAACAAAAGAAACAAATTGTATTATGTTCGTCTTTTAATAATTCTTTCATACTGTGTTTTATATTACACAGTTTGTCTCAACGGGACAAATAAAAAGTGTAAAAATCTCACGTGAATTTTTTATTTTTTACGTTTACTTTTATACATTTTGAATTTCTCGAATAAATGATGTGATATAAAAATTTGATCCAAATTTTTTAAGATGTAAGAGAAAACAACCAAAAAATTAGACTAATGGGCAAGGGCGGTCACAGCCAAGTACCAATCATCATCATTTGGGCAACGTTTATATTGGGAATCCTTGAGTTTTAACCGAACAAAAGCACTTCTATATTCTATAGCGGTTTGAAGCATCAAAAAAGTGGAGTTCCACCTTGTAGGACAATCAAGAGACAACTTTCTCCCATATGTAATTCCTAATTGACGAGCTGCATCTTCAAATTTCTCCTCTCTCTTTGGAGTTGTTGTCCAATATGCAACACTATCCCTAACCTTTTCAATCGAAGACTTGATGACATCTAAACCATCCTTCACGACCAAGTTAAGAATATGGGCAGCACAACGAACATGAAAGAAACTCTTATTCCAAATATGATCACCTCCAAATTTTTCCAGCAAAAGATTAATCATTGCATCATTGATAGTACAATTGTCAACGGTTAAAGTGGACAATTTCCTATCAATATTCCACTCCAAAAATGTGTCCATCAACAACTCACACACTACTTCCGCCGTGTGTGGACATGGCACATACGCAAACCTATATAAAACACTAACTATGATCATTGAATGTAGTAGAACTATACAAAAACATTAATAACAATAACAAGGCTTGAAAAAACTAGCATAAAATTAAAATAAGAATTTAACTTAGAATGTGGCTTTGCAACTTCCAAGAATCATCGACGAAATGTGCTGTGATAACCATAAACCTTTTTTTTTTATTGCTAGCTGTCCACATATCAGTTGTCAAGGAAATTCTACTTCTATTCTTTTCCATAAACCTCATTGACTTGACCCTCTCAACATCATATATCTTCAAAATATCCCTCTTGATAGTGAATCGAGAAACCATTTTAAAACCCGGTTGTAGAGCATGGCAAAATTTCGTAAACCAAACGTGTTCCACCATACGTAGAGGGTATTCGTGCATTATGATCATGTAAGCTAGTTGTTTCCTAGCACATTCTGGGTCGAAGCTATAAGTTTCAAGGTTGGATTTCTTTCCCTCCCCTTTCATAAGACTAGCTATTAAAATCTTTTGCTTGCCATCAATCATTTTTTTCTTGAAACAAGATTTACTATGATCATTCAAATGTGTTGTTCCACTCTTAGGATCCCCCACCAACTTTTTCTTACATTACAAGCACCTTGCTTTATACACACCAGTTGATTTCAGTTTTATCTTCTGGAAATTGTCCCATCTATCACTCCTTAAATTCTCTTTTGACATAATTTCATCACCTTCAAAACTAAGCAATACTAGACAATAATCCTTAACAAGAGTGTGTGTGTGTGTGTGTGAGAGAGAGAGAGAGAGAGAGAGAGAGAGAGAGAGAGAGAGAGAGCGTGGCGTGGCTGGAGAAAAGATTTTCTTACCCGTAGTTTTGTCACCCATGGAGGTTTTTGAACAGATCAGCCATGGAACTAGAGTAGAAGGAAAGCCCCATTTGGGGGGGGGGGGGGGATGGGATTGTGGGGGATGCAGAATATCACGAAACGGCGATGGCGTGGCTGTACGTTTAGATCACAGTGAGGGAAGAAGGTGAAAATGATAAGTTTCTACAACATTGGGGTAGATTAGTCAGTTCAAGATTGGTTACATGTATGTGCAATTATAATTCTCCGTTTCATATGTGAGGTAATTCTGAAAAAGTGTGCCATGGATGGGCAAATATTTGCCCCTAATGCCACTGTCAGGCAATTAACCCAAAAAATTATGTCAATAGAACTCTACCAAACCTACCACTTTGGCCGTCTCTGTATGTTCTCATCTTCGAAGCAAGACATTCCTTCTATTTATCTGTGTCAAAACACTAGTTTACAAAATATTTTGATCCAAAATATTGTTTTACCATCAACCTAGCATATCAGCCGTCGAGATTCGAGACAAAAGCGAGTTTCCCAAGCATCCTATGAATTGCCACTCCAGGATATTGTGCGGAATGTTTCCACCACAGTTAAGTGAGTGGAGCTGTAAATGAACAGAATCGTTCGTGAACTATTCGAGACTCGATTCAATAAATGCTCGTTTCAAGTTTGATTCAGGTACTAAACAAACTGAACCTGAACCTCAATTTTTTGGCTTGTTTAATAAATGAGCCGAATCTGAACTTAACAGTATTCGGCTCGATAACGCTTGAAAAGGGCTTTGAGAAGGACATGAGAGATTAGTCCATTTCATCGGGACACTTGTCGTTACAAAAAAAAAAAAAGTGTGGATAAGAAAAAAAACTATTTCTCGATCTCTCCTCTCACTTTCTCTCTCAGGATATTTCACCTTTATTTCTCTTTTGACATAGCATAAAAGGAGGAGCAATTTTTGGGTGTCGGACAGGCACCACTTGTCCATGCTTGAACACCAACGAATTCGAGAGAGAGAGAGGGGGAATAAATTTGGGCTGTCCAAAATATTTTTGGACGGTTGGATTGGGTGATTGGGCATGGACACGTGGTGTCTGCCTGACACCCATTTTTTTTTAAAAAAAAGAAAGGATAATTTAAGGAAAAGGGTACAAAATCTGCACCCACGTTCAAGGAAAAGGGATCATGCCATACTTGATTCTTGAAGGAAATATCAACTAACCCACCAACTGCATGTCAAGCACATGATTCTTAATTTCTTATGTTAAACCATGAATTCCAACTAAGACTAATCAGTAACAAGTGACTAATTGATTACTTGTCACTCCAAGGTAGGTCTCTATTCAATCAATCGATCAAAAGTTTACCACATAACTTATTGATGATCGAATCGAGTCTACTTATTTCAAATACGAGAAATTAACGTGTGAAACTGGGACAAGCTGTCGTAGGCAGGTAAGTGGTGGACGCAGGATTGCAATTTTCGCCGAATTTGCGGGGACTACTCTTAAATAATTTTACAAAAAAATCTAAAAATATATAGAAGATTGAGGGAAGTGCAGGGGCCGAACACCCCCTAGCACCCCTGTCCGCCCCTGGGGTAAGGAAGAATGCTAATTAATGATTAATATCAAAAAATGTTTGATGAAAGTTGTGCGTTATTGAAAGGACAAAATGTCAAAATGACACGTTGTATTTATGAAAGATCATACATCCTACGCATGCAAAGAGAAGTTGAGTCATGAAACCAATATTCGTCAAGTTTCAACTATTTTATTTTATTTACTTAGACATTTTTATGAGGACTAAGTCAAGTTTCAACTATTTTATTTTATTCACTTGGCATTTTTATGAGGACTAAGGGCATCCCAACAAACTCCCTAAATTGACTCTCATCCCTATTTTAGGGAGTCAAACCCCAAAGTTAGGCTCCAAGAGACTCCCTAAACCCCTTCCTAAAATACAAAAATGAGTAGTACCTCCCTAAAATCCCCCCATTTAGAGAGGCACTATTCACTCTCTATCCATTTTTTTATTCCTTCTCTCTCTCCTTCCCCCTCTGCCGGCTGCTTTTTCTTTTTCTTTTTTTCTTTTTTCTCTCTCTCTCTCTCTCTTTTACTTTTCCCCCATATATTATATTTTATTAAAAATAGGGAGTGTTGTTGGAGTGTTGATAGAAAAAGTGTCAAGTTATAATAGATATATGCACTGTACACTGCCTAATTTACTAAGTCATTGTTAGGCTTGCTCTAACAATGTGTAGAGCCAAAAAAATGAAATGTACATATAATCACTCAGAAAACAACCAAAAAATTAGACTGGGGGCGGTCCCAGGGGTGCAAAGGAGGACCCGGCCCCTGCACAACTCCAAGTGTCCTCGCATATTGTATAATTTTTTAGGGTAACTAAGAAATATTCTATGGGATTGGCTCATGTAAATCATTTGAATGAAAAAAAAAATTCTATTGTGCAAGATAAAACTCATAAAATTTCAAGTTATCAATCATTTTTTAGGTTGCTTGAAATTAAACGGTGGCTACGCACATGTACACAATATCGTCTCATTTTCACACCTCGTAAGTAGCGATATATACTTATGAAATAATTATATATATATGAAAATACACGTGATTCGAGCTTCTACAAGACACAAATCTTGCGTCCGCCACTTCTAATGGGGGCGTTAGTTTCTAGAAGGGTATCGAGTGAAAAAGTTATGGTTAAAAATGAAGGTAATATGCGCACACCACACTTGGGTACCCCGTTCTGAATTTTAAACAAACTCTTCGAACGAATAATTTGTAAAATATTCGGCTGAGATGTGCTAGTGTGCACTTGATGCGTTTGGTTAAAAACCTACTATTGGCACACCCTTCAATTATGAAGCAACTATTCTCATGAAAGACGTAAATGGACTGAACTCTGATCATGTGACGCAAACACAAAAAACCCCCGCAGCCATTTTTTGATCTTTTTGGCTTTCAATCTTTTGTCCAACTTGAAAAAGGCTCTGCTCCGAAATTCTCTCTTCTTATTAATCGCACAGTTTTTGTTTGTTCTGTACCACCTTGAAACTTCTTCGCTCTTTCCTAATCTCTGTGTCCATCTATATATAGATATAGACATCGATAGTTCGATACACCATACTAATTTTTAAGGGATTCTTAAGTTCAGCAAAGGATCCGGCCAAGGTCTGTTCTTCTACACCATTACTAATTTTTAATCTCAATTTGGTTGACTGCGTTCGTTCATTGCTGCATCTATGGAAGTGTATTGAAATCATTTTTTTTTTCTTTTTTCAATATTTATTTGCTTTCTTGAGTTGCCATGAGTTGTGGTTTAACAACTGTATTCATCGGTATATGAGATTGAAGGGCTGTGACGTTGTGTGATGCCCATTTGAACTTTACCCTCTATTATTTTTATTCAAAATCATTCCATTCGTGGGTTATTTCAGGGAACTAAACACAGACTCGCTGTTTTCGTTTATTGGGTTTTGGTGAAATTTTATTGCCTTTTAAATTTATTTTTGGTATGTTCTGATCAGAACTTAATCTGTTGTTAACATTTGGGCTTAGATACTTTGTCAGAGGTTTAGTCTTATGATGGAATTTGTAATTTCATCAAGACATTAACTTTTTTTTTTTGGATAACCAGATGTTCGGGCCAGCTTGCATGCACCTCAACTAACTTTGGGCCCTGTAGGTAACGACCGGGCATAACCCAGTGGCCCCAAATAGTTTGCTAGCAAGGGGAATCAAACATTAGACCTTAGGTAGGAGCAAACCCATTAGTCCAAGGCAAGACCACTTTGCCAATCCCTTGAGTTTATCTTTAGCCCGAATCATTCTATACTTTGATTAAGGTTGTTATATGGGTCTTAATCGGAGATCTCATACGGCTCCTATGTTGCATGGACTGCGATATGAGTATTGGGATGCGTGTTCAAGCGTAAGACTAAGATCTTGGAAAACTTTGACTCAAATGTGAGGATTCATGTCAGAAAAGTTGGGGTGAGATGGGTACAGATCCCGAACACTTGTTTGTAGAGTACAATTGATCACTATTCTAGATAATATGTTTGTAAATGTTTTAGATGTGGACTTATAATCGGATGGAACTTACAAAAACTAAGAAAATAAAATTTGGTAATGGAAAACTATGGAATTCATATTGTTTATTTGTGTGAAATGTCAAAAATATTTGTTATTTAGCTAATGTGAGCTTTTTCTTCAAACTTCAAATGTCCTAAACCGTTAAGTGATTCGGGTGTCTAAACTGGGTACCGTTGTCAGAGGCATATCCCTCACCCTTATGGTTGGTACCATAGTCCTATACTTCGAAAAGAGGTATTGTGGAATAGAAGAGTCCATGTTCATTGCACAACTGACCACGAATTGGGAAGGAAAGTTAGATTTAGTAATAATGGCAATGAAGGAAGGAGCTTCAATTGTTAGATTGGTTGGTATGTTTATCCCTTTTTTGGTATCTCTCAATGAAAGATTCAGGAAATTTAGTACAGTTAAGCTGCATGTTTCAGCTGGTTGTGTCTCACAGGTAAGTGTCTCTTTGAATTTGGATATGTAGTCTGATGAAGGAAACAAAGAATTTGTAAGTATCATAATTCGTGAACATTCACATGGATTTAGGAAAAAATAGGATGAACAGCTAAACTTAGGAGATTGAGAAAACTCAAAAAGGTCAGAATATTGTTTTAGCCAAATGCAGTGAAACAAGAATCAGAGTTGTGTAGGTGCTAGTCATTTTCAGCAATTATTGTTTATAAAGAAGGAAGTTGAACTCGTATTAGTCTGTTACTTGATTTGGCAATATTCAGCGGAAATCTAAAGAGGCATAGATTCTTTTTGGCTTTCTTATGTTGGCAAAGAAAACAAAAGGTTTACTTGACTTCTGAATGGACTGGAGATACCTGGCAAAGGACATTCTCAATGGTAAGCATTACAGATGAATGCGGGTTATATCTCTCGGAATTTCATTTGAAGAAGAGCTTTTTCGGTTGTGTAATCTGAAGTTCAAGAGCTTCTCACCTATGTACATGATACTCGGGGTAAAACTTTAAGAGTAAAATAACTTTGGCTGATAATATCAGCCACAATAGCATTCTGAATTCAAAATCAAGGTACTGATCGGGCCAAAATGGCTGGGGCTGGGACGCCTTATAGGGTGCATTTTGGAACCATCTTCAGTGTTTACTCTTGCATCATTTTTACTGTTTCATTCTCAACCTTCTTTGTCCTTGTAGCTCCAGGCTTTCCTCTTCAAGTGGTACTTTTTTCTTGAGGAATATTTTGATCTGAAAAGTACTTTGCTTTCGTGTGCTGAATCTGTACGTTTGAATTATATTCTTAACAACGATGAATGTCAAAATTGTTTGAAATTAACTTGGTCTGATCCTTACTGATATTCAGGTTATCGTTGTGTAGCATAAATTACACATCGGAAAGATGGATCAGATAACCAATGTTATGGAGTATCAAGCCATTGCAAAAGAGAAGTTGCCAAAGATGATTTATGACTATTACGCATCCGGTGCAGAGGACCAATGGACTCTCCAAGAGAACCGCAATGCGTTCACAAGAATTTTGTAAGTCTTAGCTTGATAATTGTGAACCCCTCTCTCTCCCCTGGTTTCCTTCTCTAGTGATTCATGGCATTGGTATTTACTTTGGTGAAAAAAATGAGGAATAAGCATGTCGAGAAAAATTTCTTCCAAATTCCTTATAATATGCAGAATTGTTTTTGAGGTTTGATAATGGTGCTTCTTTTTAAAGCAATATTTTCTTGTTCAAAAATTAGGTTTCGACCTCGTATTCTTATTGATGTTAGCAAGATAGACATGACCACAACTTTGTTGGGCTTCAAAATTTCGATGCCTATCATGATTGCTCCAACAGCAATGCAGAAAATGGCCCACCCTGAAGGTATATGCCCGTTTCCGTAAGCTTGTGCTTCTTTTCTTGAGGAATTGATTAAGTTTAGTACTTTGATCCATAAGTTTGCATATCAATGTGCACGGGTCTTCATAGATGTATAGAGTCATGCGTAACTGAACCTATATTCTTAGTAGCCGCAACAAATTTACCTTCCAAGGGCAATATTTAAGGCTGCATTTGGAATGAAATTTGAGAAATGTTGATGGGGTTGCTTGTAATTTTGTTGCAGGAGAGTATGCCACTGCAAGAGCAGCATCTGCTGCTGACACAATTATGGTTCTGTTTCTCACGCACTTTGATTGGTTTCACTTTGTTCCTTAACACTGGATTCTTCGTGGACCAGTTGTACCTTTGCTTAGCAAATTTAATTGCATTAAACCTAAATCTTGCTCTTATTTACCTGTGAGTGGTTGGTTTTTCCAGACTTTGTCCTCATGGGCTACTTCTAGTGTTGAAGAGGTTGCCTCAACCGGACCTGGCATTCGCTTTTTCCAGCTCTATGTGAGTTTGAGAGTTCATCTTAACTTTTTTCTGATATTATTTCTTTTATTTTTTTATATTAAATTAAATAAACAAAATATTACAACTCTAAAATTATAGGCATTTCTAGTACCCTCAACTCGGCACTCTGAATAATTTGTGAATTTACAGGGTCTTCCACGGATTGTAAAATGACGCGTACATTGCCACCCAATCAGCAGTTTCCTAATAGGCTCATTTTGAACGCTTGAATCTTAGCTAGCATCTTAATTTTGTTGTTTTCTCATCACTTTATTAACTCTCTGCTCCTATCCTATAGGTGCTCAAAGATAGGAATGTGGTTGCACAGCTGGTTAGAAGAGCGGAAAGGGCAGGTTTCAAGGCCATTGCCCTCACTGTTGATACGCCGAGGCTCGGCCGTAGAGAAGCTGATATTAAGAATAGGTGAATTGCAACAATAACCTCTAATTATGTTTTTTAAATTGTCTTGGTTAAGTCTTTCTTCTATCCACTTATTGCTTAACTGATTGAACTACATGAGGTTACCTATGTCCTAATTATTTTTGTTGGTTCTTCTAAAGATTTACTCTGCCACCACATTTAACATTGAAGAATTTTGCGGGATTGGATCTCGGGAAGATAGACAAGGTGAATGACATGAAGGATTTACTTGCATATATTTTATCAGATTTACTTCCATATTGACTAAAGGTTTTCATTTATCTCCATGTTTACTCATGATAATTTTTTGGGTGACAAGCAGACAGATGATTCCGGATTAGCTTCATATGTTTCCGGACAGACTGACAGGTCTCTTAACTGGAAAGTGAGGTGGCTTTCACAGCTTGTTATTTCGCGGCTTTACCTGGAAATTATCATTGAAATAACTTCTTTGCGTTTTGGACAGGATGTGAAGTGGCTTCAGACAATCACCCATTTACCTATCCTAGTGAAGGGTGTCTTGACTGCAGAGGATGGTAAGAAACAAAATGTCGAAATGGGAGTTTTTCCTTCACCCACATTAAGTTCTGGTTAGTTCTGTCATGTTTTTGTCATGTAATGCGCTGCTTTGGAAAATCATGTAGCGAGGCTAGCAGTGCAAGCTGGAGCAGCAGGAATCATTGTTTCAAATCATGGAGCTCGCCAACTTGATTATGTCCCCGCAACAATTATGGCTTTGGAGGAGGTATAGCTGTTTTGCTTTGACATGTTGATGTTCCACGAATTGAAATTCCACCGAGTTTTGAGTCACGCATGGTGGTGTTTGTAGAACCAAGTACTCTAGTTCTTTGAGAATCAAGAGACCCCTTTCTCTTTCCTGTAATTTTCTTTGAAGGATAATCCATACACGAAATCTTCATTCTTTCTCTCTTCATGTGCTCACATGCATTCCTATCTCTGTTCATATTTGCATTTTAAGTTCTCAGTAGGGTTCTAATCGCTTTCTCGTTGATCTTTCTAAGAGTATCACCTCAAATTTTTTTAATGCGCTGAAAATGTGTAGTTGGTACTCAACTTGTTAACGCCATTTTTGTCATTTTGATACATTCTGGTTCTTGGGGGTTAATTTACAGGTTGTCAAAGCTGCACAAGGCCGTGTTCCCGTTTTCCTAGATGGTGGGGTTCGGCGCGGGACAGATGTCTTCAAAGCATTGGCTCTTGGAGCGTCTGGAGTATTTGTAAGTGGAATAGCTTGTCCTACAACTTTGTAGCCAATTCAAATACTAACGGCCTCTGATGATCAGGGCATTGCACGTACTAATTCCCCATGTATGTTTTTATGCAAGTCTTCTTATTACTAATCTTACGACTACTTTCAGATTGGGAGACCTGTGCTGTTTGCATTGGCAGCTGATGGCGAGGCCGGTGTACGAAAGGTGCTTCAAATGCTTCACGATGAGTTTGAGCTAACTATGGCGTTAAGTGGTTGCCGTTCACTCAAGGAGATCACTCGCAATCACATAGTGATCCCGTGGGATGCTCATCGTGTTGTGCCGAAATTGTAAGATCAAGTGCCAATGATCTGAAGCAAGTTTCGCGAAATGGTCCGAGAACTGGATGATACGCGTGAAATGGTTTATGCTGCCATTGATATATGTACTCTTTCTGAACCATAAACTGTCGTTGGGTAATAAATTCTGATTTGGAACCTTTTTGAGGATAAGGCTCAAGGCAATTAATGCAAAAATCCAAAATGCATTATTCCATCGATCATTGAAAGTATTAAACATGCCCTAATCCATAAGTATTGGTTTCAGAATCTGTAGGGATATCGATCAAATCTTCTGAGTATCGATGGTTCTTTCAATAGAGATACGGGGTGAAACAAGAATTTCGTCTCTCTCTCTTTCTTTTTTGGTGGTCAGACTGAGCATCTAGTATGATCACCAAATATGAAATGAGAAATATACAAAAATCAGCCAACGTCTCAGTATCATCTGCATCCAAACCAGAATTTTGACTCCGGATAGACGATAAAGAACAGTACTCAGGGAAGGTAGAAGAAACTGCTAGTCCTGGCAAAGAAGCCGCGAGAGCTACGACTTGCGATTCAATATGAGAAGGCCTTCCAACTCTATTGTAATCGTTCCAGGGCTGCAAAATTAGAATAGCTATTTGAAATAACCACCTACCATGCTAAAAGCTCCAAATAGACCAACGGTAGGCCGAAGCCACTACTTCCGGCTCCTGTTCCCGGTCAGAAATGAATTTGTTAACTAGAAATAGCCAAAGCCACTACGTGCAATTTTCGGATGAAGAAATAAAATGTTTCTGATTATAATTTTTAAAATTTAGTGGCACCATATTAGAAAGCTCATTGAAGGAAACTTATCTGCTTTGGTTTTCGAATAAATAAAGCAAACTAATTTACATGAAACAAAGAAGGAAAATTCTAACCTCAGTTCAAAGGGCGGAGGATAATAAGTAGAAAGTGCATATATATCCGAGAAAATTGTATTAATAATTTAATATCCGTGAAAGTATATTGATATCCGTAAAATATGCATTGATATCTGAAGTACCTTGTCATTATATAAGTGGAGGTTAGCAAGACCGACGAAGAATAGGAGATTGGCAGTAAATGTTGCCAAACATGCCCAGAGATGTCAAGCATCTTTTTTTGTTTTGGGGAATTTGTCCTTGACTAGGTAATTGTGTATCTAAAGGCAGACCGCACAAAATTTACTTATTTTCATACTAAACCACCCCGATAGCAAAGCAATTAATTGCCTTAATTGTGCTACTCTTAGGAACAAAACTCTTGCAAATTAAAAAAATTTACAATAATTTATCAGTCGTTGATCTGATGGATGCCATTTTTGTCGCTGATTTTCTGTTGTTTCTTACATTATTTTCTTTCTGAAGCACTGTCAAGCATATTTGTACCGATTTCACACATTTTGTTCTTCTACGATTACTAATGACAAATTCCTTTCTTGACAAAATAAGTAAATCACACGCGTGCCCCCTAACAGGATTGTAGTGCGACATCCGAGTCGTTAATTGCGCAATCAATAGTCCTGATTTCATTTCGGCACTTGCGTGATCCGAGCCGTTCATTGCTGAAATGAAAATCCGAGCCATTAATTAACGAGATCAACGGCTCGGATGTCGCACTACATGGTTGCAGTGCGTCTCCGCTTAATTCGTAAATGAAGGATCCTGAACAACAATTAATTAATTAATCTCTACAAAAGCTCTTGATCCCTTGGCCTTAATTACTGAATCAAACACTCAGAACTTCAACGTGGATCATGACTAGCTAGCAAGTTGCAGGTGATACAAGTTTATAGATCATCAATAAGGAGAAGTTGATCGAATTCGGTCCCTTCTCTTTTGGAGGAATTGTTGCAATGATTTCTTCATGGAAAGGCCTGTGGTACCAGCTGGGCTTCTACACACAGGAGATTGAAGAAATGGTGATGGGGGCTGATGATCTGAACCGAGTAAGCTCTTCACTCTTTCTTCCATTTCTTGACTTGCAAGCATTATGATCGCTCTGGCCTGCAACACATGCATGAATGATTAACTAATGATCAAACTGATCGCGTCAAGATTTCACTAATAAAATTTTTGCCGATAGAAAAAAAAAAAAAAACAGCCAATCTACTACCAAACGCGGTGTAAGACTCACAAAGTTCGCGATTGAAAGAGTTATAAAAAAAGGATAGATACAAAAGGAGTTCAGAGAGAATTAGAGGAGTTTTGAATTATCTTATCTCACAATTCACAAGGATTTAGAATTTTGATAGAGCTCTTTGACCCAATTAAGTTCTTTGAGTATTGTTTGTTCTTTACTTCTTCTTTCATGAGTGTTGTTTTATTCTTCAAATTCTTCCATTAATTGTAGGTATTTAGTGCTTATTCGCAAAGAGTCTCCCAATTTAGTCTAATTCTATATGATTTTTGAGATTTGAGAAAACATCGTTGTTGTTCTATAAGTTCATAAATCATTAAACTTTGAATATTTTGGTTTTCTTTTGGATATTATTGTAATTGACAAACCTTGCAATACCTTCAATATGTGTACTTTTTTGGGTGTTACATATATCACATATATTTCAAATCCTAGCTCCATCCCGGACAAGAGTCCACTATGTCCGATCGACAACGATTTGGGCACTACAGGAGTTTAGTCCCCTGATCTAACCGTTCATCCCATAATTGATGATTCAGATTCACAGATGTATTTTTACAGCTAAAAGTTAACAAATATATCTCAACTGTTGATTGTGGGATGGACGGTTTCGGATCGAGATACTACAATCTTGTAGTACCTCTCTATAGCACCCCAAGGCACTACAGGCTCCCCATCTCCGACCTACACAAGCACTCAACAATATTCCAGAGTATTTGAACATGCTCAATTATATTGAAGTGCAGTGTGATAATCGATGTTTGCTTAAGAAAAGTAAAGAATCAAATAACTTGATTTCCTTACAAACTCATCTTGCTAATTTTTTCCATCATGCACCTTGCTTAAAAATGAGCAAATGGTCTAAAGAATAACAAAATTACTAACTTATTTTGGATAAATAAGCAAACCATATGGATTCAAAATTTCAAATATGCCAAAATTTAACTCCCTAGAGAGAGAGAGAGAGAGAGAGAGAGAGAGAGAGAGAGAGAGAGAGAGAGAGAGAGAGAGAGAGAGAGAGAGAGAAACATCGAACATACCTGAAGATCTGTAACGTCAGAAACGCAGACCATTCCGTTATAAAATATAGTCATCGGCTGTTGCTCCTCCTCCTCCTCCTGGTGGCGGTGGTGGTTGTCGTCGGAATCTGGAAATCGGAGAGCCACACAAGGCGGTACAAGGCGGAGTTCCAAGTTACAATTCCTCTTCATTCTCCAAAACCCAAAGAAATCACAGTACTACCAAAAAACGAAGTTTTGAATATCAACGGACGATCGATGAACCAAAAACGAAGATATATATATATATAGAGAGAGAGAGAGAGAGATATGTTTATATACAGAGAGGGGGCTGGTTTTGTGGGTCCCATAAAATAAACAACGTTTTTATTAGTATTTTTTTTCAACGCACACAAAAGGTGCGAGGAGAACACGTAGACGGAAAATCGGCAGGTAAGGAAAATTGAATGGAACATGAAGAAGAAATTATTAAAGCACGTGAAAAATGATTTCCACCACCCACGCAGCCACGTATACACGTTCACCACCAACAAAAACCGCCCAAGTCTTTTGCTGCGTCCACTTTGCATTCATTTCCCCTGTTTTATGACGATGGTTTTACTTAGCCATTCTGGAAGACACGTTTTAAAGATAACTATTTATAATTAAGGGTGTTCGAGTCAGCTTATTCACAAGTCAACTAGTCTTCTCTCTGGTTAGATCAAATGCCAGTCTCCCACGCCGACAGGGACGGAACCAGAATTTTACCTTTGTAGTGGTGAAAATATGTACTTAAAAAATAAAAAGACAAACTGCATTACGAATATTCACCCACTCTATAAAAAACTATAATAACATAACAAATCTAGTGGTGACGAATCTATATAATTCGGGGATAAAAATCTATTTTCTATTTTGAAAACCTTGTGGTGGCGATCGCCACCGCTTGTCCCTCTGGCCATCCTTGCACACCGATACTAGAGATTCACTTGAATTTTCTTTCCTGCGGCTGAGATTACTATATGCTGTTCTCTAAACGAATATTGCATTTGTGAGTCCTTGTACGCTTATTGGAGTGGAATATTCGTATTTTAAATACCAAAAAAATCACACATAAATGCGTTGGGACTCATACACACTATACCACCAGTGTTTGTGGTCCCTTACATTTACGTTTGTATATTTAGGTGTGATTGTAGAGTTATTGGGTTGGTTAAAATGTCAAAATGAGTTTGTCTAGAATACTTCTTCCATTAATTTCCATTGTTTAGTTGATCGAACAACATATTTTTGTAAAACATTTTTTCTAGGAAACTAATTTTTGTGGATGGCAAAAAATTAAGTACATCTGAAACTTTGGTAAATAAATTTTTGTGGAGAGCCCATCCTCTGCATATGTACTGAACTAGTGCATGCATGTGCCTGAAGGCACAATTTGACCAATTGACGCGAAAGTGTGTGGTTTGAAATTTTGGGTGTAGTGGGCCGGTGGAGGAAAATGGTAGAGAGGGAGTGAGTTGGCAAAGAGAGGTATAAAATGTAATATGATGACTTAGATAAAATAAATAATATGATTGTGACAAAAATCGCTCTACATTGTAATATAGATTGAGTGTGATTAATTTGAATCCTCGAAAGTTGGGTACGTATAAAACATACTCCCTCCGTCCCAAAATGTTTGGCGCACATCCACTATTCACACCTCTCGAAAAATCATCTATATTTTTTAAGGTATAATAAATTATATATGCAATATGAATCTTATTTGATAGATTCTGCTTAGTTTTATTAAACAATATTTTCCAAATCGTAAAAAATAGTATAAATTAA
Organism: Gaultheria prostrata; assembly: GCA_036023075.1. Classification (NCBI taxonomy): domain Eukaryota; kingdom Viridiplantae; phylum Streptophyta; class Magnoliopsida; order Ericales; family Ericaceae; genus Gaultheria; species Gaultheria prostrata. The sequence goes on from JAXBDA010002392.1 coordinate 15,955, forward strand.
AAAATAAAAATGATTTTTTGAGAAGTGTGAATAATATTTTTGGACAAACATTTTAGGACGGAGGGAGTATTATTTTTTGTCCAGAATGCCTCAACATGTACATATAGAAATATATATTTATATGTAGTGCCGGCTGCAAGGCCGACATTAATTTAAAATAGTAACAAAATACTTAGGTTATTACAAAAAAGTTTAAAAAGTCAGATGATGTAACAGATCAAATAGCTAGTTGAAAATTAAATTCTTCTATTGCGGGTATTTATTTTTTATTCACGGAGAGTCTCCGAATTTAGCTAGTTGAAAATTCGATTTGAAAATAGAAGAAATTAGTGGACATGCCATTAGATCAAGGGGTGTATTAAATCATGCCAAAACCCTTTTTGTTCATGCCAAAACTCTTTCATTGCATAATTTCATTTGCCCCCAATTTTAAAATGAACGATAAAATATCCTATACGACTTCAATGGGCGTTTTTGTAAAGCAAGTGGTGTAGCGGAGGGCAATTAAGTCGTGCAATTAGAGAGTTTTGGCGGGAACAAAAAAAAGTTTTAACATGGACAAAAAGGATTTTGGCATTATTAGTTCCCAAAAAGATACATAATTCAATTTCAAACAGCCAATTAAACTATCAATTCAAATGTTCTGTTTCAACGCGGTAGAAACAATTAATTTATTTCGTGTACTAGTCGATAAAACTAAGGATCTAGGAATATATTATAAGAGGCGGCGTGATCATGTTATTTTATTTTAGAAGATTTCACTTTTGATTAGTTAAAAATGTGAATTTTAAGAGGGTTTTGGCTTTATGGGATTGTTTTCACAATTATCGGTCAATTCCCGGGATATTTTCAAATCAATGTATTTTTATTAAATTTTGAAGTATTTTCTTCGTCCAAAATAAAAGGTACAGCCCAAATGCAGCAGGGATAAGATGCGTATGTATGGAGCATGTTGGTACATACATAGAACTCCTATGATATAAGATGTTTGGATGAAATTAATCATTCTTTAATACAATGACATATTTTTGCGGTTTGTGCATTTTTCTTTGTAGCTTTTGATCAAAATATTTGAGATCCATCATTCGTCTCAACGATAGAAATACAATAAAACACAATAACAATATAGAATGAAGCAGAAGAAAAAAAAGACCAAAAAAAAAAAGACTAAAAACACTACATAAAATAATACTTGTGTTTAATTAATTTTTTAACTTCTGACTATTACTCCTCTTGTTTCTAAATGATAGTTCACTACAAAAAGTTGTCACTTTTCAAATAAAAAAATTAAGTATTTTCGAGAATTATTTTTCAAATTTTTTTGCACCGAATTAAAGTACTAGGTGCGAATTAAAGTACTAGATCTAGTACTTTAATTCGGTGGGAAATTTTTTTAAAAATAATTCACGAAAGTACTTAATTTTTTTATTTGAAAACTAGTACATAAGAGGGAAAGAGTGAGACTATCATTTAGGAATGGAGGAAGTAACACTGAGATGATGCATTTCGTTCATGGAAAACGCCAAGTTAATTTATTTAGGGGGTGTTCCACTAAGTGGTTTTTTGGATCTTTAGTTTTAGTTTAAAACTAAAACTTGTTCCACTAATAGTTTTTTTGCTTTTTGATTTTTTGAGTTGTGTTACCAAATTACCAATCTGCTCTTGTACCCTATTAACTCCTAAATGTTTGCTTTTTTTAAAGTCACGAGACACACGAACGTGAATGACTACAAAACTTCCAATTTTTTTTTGCTAATCTCATCTTCCCACCGGTTTGTCTTTTAATAATTTTTCCAGATGATAAAAAAAATGAAAACAAGTTGATGTGTTCCGTTATAAATTTTTTTTGACAAAAGTATAAGGGGAGGGTAATTTTGTAATTTTATATTAGTAGAACGCCTTTTGGCTGATGATACCAATTCTTTTTTTAAAAGGTTAGTGGAATTAGTTGGTTTTTTTTGGGTAGTTTTTTGTTAGTGGAATAGAGTTGTTTTTGGATTAAAACAAAACTGATTTTTTTTAGGTAGTTTTTTGTTAGCGAAATGAAGTAATTTTTTAGGTTAAAACAAAATTGATTTTTTCTTAGTAGAACACCCCTTATTTTCCTATTTTAAATATTCAATCACGCGATGTGGACATATAACATACAGCTCGTTACGAGCTGTTCATTGGCCTCTTCCTTTTCATGGGACAGGACAGTGACGGCTGCAAAGCAGAGTTTGGCATGTGGAAGGTAGCAAAATTTAAGTACAAATGAGCTTTTATATATATATGTTTGTGTTCTCATGCATGATTGAAACGTTTCTTAAACTTTTGATGAAAAATAGAATTTTAAAAAATGAGATGACATAGTATCTTTTTGAGGAATGTTTCTTTTGGGTAATGAGTAGAGATGAATAAATAGAGAAATAAAAATAATATGAAGAAAAAGATCATTACGAATCTTGCCGAAAGAGAAGTGCTGGGGTTGGTGGTTCTTAGGGATGAGCATGGAGGCAGATCGGGGTGGATAGTACTATATCCACCTCCAAACTCCAAACCCCTTCTCCACCTCCATCCCCGCCCCAATCCCCAACGGGGTTTTGTTTCCATCCTCCATCCCCACTCCAAATGGAGAACGGGGATCCCCACGGAGATTCGGGGATCCAAACAGTGGGCTCATCTATCACTCCTTAAAGAATTCAGAGTGAGAGAGAACTAGAAAAGAGAGAGATAGAGAGAGAGAAAGAGAGAGATTACCTTGTCTCAATCGCGAATCGAGACTCGAGAGAAAGATCGAGCGTGGAAGGGGTTCGAGTGAGAGAGATGGAGAAGATTAACTGTGCGGCGGAAATAGTATACAGAGAGAGAGAAAGAGAAATGAAGTGTATACGCCAAAATGAAACCCTAATTTATTTTACGATTGAGACTCATATGTTTAGAGAAAATTTATTGAGACCCTAAAGTTTCAAAACTCATGAATGGACCCCTATGTTTCGGGGATTCGGGGACGGATTGGGGCGGATCGGGGCAGGGCGGGGTGGGGATGGATCGGGGAACGGATTCGGGACAGATTCGGGGCGGGGACATGCCTATCTCCACCCCCTATCCAATCTCCAAACATTTTCAAAAAAAAACTCCATATCCTACCCAATCTCCAAACAGATCTCCATATTGCCGATCCATTCGGATCGGGGATCAGATCGGATTCGGACAGATCGGGCAAAATGCTCATCCCTAGTGGTTCTTTAAAACCAAAACCAACAAAGTCTTTGGTAAGTAATTGTGATGTTTCAAAAATCTAATGGGTTTGGAGAAATTTTTCAGTGTCCAGCGGGTACTATGTGGCGGTATTCGGCTTGCATCTCGACGGTCCTTAAATGTGTTAGAAGGTTTGAATTTTAAATAAATTATTTTTGCTGAAATTTTATTTAAAATTCGGATCGTTAATTACTGAGATGGACGAATATAATAAGACATTACAGATATCACGTCAGATACCATGTAATATCCATTCGGCACTGAAAAATTTCTCCACTCTTGGGCTTTGTAAACTTGTGTTGCGTGCAACCAATGACTTGTAGTCTAGCAGTTATCCCATGGTTCTCCCACAAGCGAGATCAGGGTTTGAGCCTCGACAGAGGCATTTGGGGTTTAGGGATATGGATAGCTTCTGGACCCACTCTAGACTAACTCACTAACTCCCCCGCTAACCCCATTGATGTATATCGAAAAAAAAAAAAAAACTTCGTGTTGCTTGCCATCGCAGTCGCTTGTCTGGTCCTTAAAGCACTTTTCAAAACAGGATTCCTAATCCTGAAAATGAATGTGACTACATGAAGTGTGATCCATTGTGGTCCCCATCCTAATTCCTAAAAGTTCAATTGAGTGTTTCCCACCTGTTTTTCGTTTCGGCCCAAAAATATCCCAAGCAGCCCAAAACCACCTAACATGGAATAAAAGTCTACTTACTTTTTCATTACTTCGTTGACTAAAACACTTATTAGAGTACTATGGCCTTGTTCATTTTGATTTTCAAGAATCGGTTTTCTCAATTATTATCCAATTATTTCAATTATTTTTAAATATTATTTTTATTTTGTTCTCTATCTCTCTCCAATCATTAATACCTATTTTTTAATTATTATTCCTATTTCTCCCTCTAATCATTACAAAAATCAAAACTCAAAACCCAAACCAAACACAACCTATATTTCTCAATTTTAGGGCAGAAAGAGTCAATTTTTTCTTTCCTAAATGAATATTAAGAATTTGAATTTTTTTTTCTTTTATAGTTGAAAGCACTCAAAATTGGGCTTTGGGCTTCCAAATCCATTCCCCCCATCTTGTATAATTGGAGGCCTCAAAATTAGGCCTTTAGAGAAGGCTCTACAACGCTGTCTGCTGGATAGTCTTATCTCAGGTTGATACTTAATTAGTACCAGCCTTGTCCCACGGTACTAATTAAAACATTAAGAGGTCAATTTTTGTCTAATAAAATAATTGATTATTACTCCTCATGTTTAGTTGATAAATTACTTCTCTTCTGTATGAGACTAATTAAGGGCATGTATTAAGCTTCATTTAGTTATTCATGGCCCTTAGAATGTTTGGTTGTGGAGTGCAAAAATTATTTTCCTTTAATGTGTTTGGCGTTTTTTTGTTATCCTACGATATTAAACAATGGAAATTTTTTTCACAATAAAATACTAGCTGATATTGAAAAATTTATCAACCTCAGCAAGCAGCAACACCAAAACTGTTTTCATTAGTTTTTGTTTTTTGTAATTCATCAAACAATCAAACAAGACGTTTGTAAAGGAGCCATTTTTCTTACACCTTACGATTACTGGTTTCAACTATATATTAGTAACTTGTAACTGACCGAAACACGATAAGTTCTAGCATGTGCAACCCGAATCCGGCCACAACCATTTTCGAAACCGTTCAATCAGTGTCGCCCACTCAGAGGACTTGAAAACTAACTCAAAAAAACCAAAAAACCAGCTTATTCTTAAAATCGAGGCAGTTACTCTCTCACAATACATCACATAAAAAATCGTGAAAAGTCAAAAAATCAAAAAACTCTCTTAGCGGCACACCCCCTAAAAGTAAAAGACAATGGGGAGTTACTCGAAGGAACAATTACCATTAAGGTCATAAAACAAATATTTATTATCCTTAAGGTCAACCACTCTTCTTAATTACCATTAAGGTCAGTCACTCTTTTTTTGGGGTTTAGGTTTAGGGTGCACTTTCCTATCATAGGGTTTTAGTGGTTTAGGTATTTTCATAGAGTACCCTAGGGTTTTAGGCACTTTCATAGGATACCCTAGAGTTTATAAGGTACCCTAGGATTTAGATTTAAGCACTTTCATAGGGTACCCTATGGTTTAGATGCATTTAGAATTTAGACTGTCCATTTAGAATTTAGAATGTGAATTTAAAATTTAGACCGTACATTTAGGCACTTTCATAGGGTACCCTAAGGTTTTTGGTTTTGGCACTTGCATAGCATACCCTAGGATTTAGGTTTAGGGTACACTTTCATATTATAGAGTTTTAGTGGTTTGGGCACTTTCATAGGGTACTCTAGGGTTTAGGCACTTTCATAGGGTACCCTAGGATTTAGGTTTTTTTTTTTTTGTCATTCTTCATTCTTAATCTATTACATGGGGGAGGGGGAGGGGGACTCGATCTCGTGATGCAGTGTGGGACGTCAAGAACTCTACAGCACGAGCTAGCCACCACTTGCTATTATAGGACTTAGGTTTATGGTGCATTTTCCTATTAAAGGGTTTTAGTTGTTTAGGTACTTTGATATGGTACCCTAAGGTTTAGGCACTTTCATAAAGTACCCTAGGATTTTAGGCACTTTCATTAAGTTTTTGTAAGTTTCTCATGGCACCCCTAAGCTAGATTTTAATTTTACAACATTGAATCGAATCAAACCACAATTAATGTTTACAAATTATTTTACAATTTCCTGTGATCGTGTTGATTTACTATATGAATCCATGACGGTTTTCTGTGATTAGAATGACATTTATGGATTTGTTGCGAACATTCATTTGATTTGAACTAGCGTTATGCTCATTTAATATATGGGATAACAGTAAAAAAATTACACTTGTTTATTTCATTCCCGTGCAAAACGCTAGTGTGAAACTAAGGGAATGGATCTACATGTTTCCCATATTCCCCTCGTCCGGCATTTGTTCATTTTTTTTTTGTCATTCGTTAGTGGGGGGCTAGTGGGAGAAGTAGTGAGTTAGCGGGGGAGCTAGTGGATTAATTTGAGGGGGGTTAATGGTGGACGGGATAAAGGTGGATTATTTCATTTTCATTTAGTACGTACTCCATGTGGGGGATTAGCTAATAGGGTTGTATTGGTTGTACAATAATCCTAGTATACATCTAATCTCATCTATTTGTGAAAACATCCAACTCAAAATCAATTGGCAATGAGTGGAGAGGTCCCAACATATATTAAGTGATCACTTATTCCTCTCCTAAGCAATGTGGGACAATATATCTTAATATCCCCCCTCACGTGCAGCCGCATTTGAGGTCTGTCACGTGTGACCACTTTTTGGGTCCTATCATCGTGCAGCCTTTTTGCTGGTCTGTCGTGGGGTGTAGATTGTGATTTTTTTTTAATGTGGAGTGGAATGGGCCCTGCTCTGATACCATGTAGAAACATCCAACTCAAAACCAATTGGCAATGAATGGAGAGGTCCCAACATATATTAAGTGATCACCCATTCCTATCCTAAGCAATGTGGGACAATATATCTTAACACTATTATCCCGTGGACCCCACTTATCTCCTCTATCCTCATTCTTAATCCGATCTTATTTAATCCCTCCAAAAAATTAATCTGACAATCAAACGTGCTGTTAACACCACCCACACCTGATGAGATCTCAGCTTCGGTTCCAACATAACTGCAGTGGGATATTCCCCGACGGAAAGTGGGATATTCCCCGACGGAAATGACGAGATACTATACATGTACTCCCATTTTTAGCAAATAAATAAATAAATAAATACATGCCAAGAACTCTCCCTCATCTTCATCCCTTAACAGCTACCATCATTACAACGTACGCACCACCGCATGTCGACAAGTGCTACAGCATTTGAAAAATTGCCTCATAATAAATTTGAGGAATTCTCCCATAAGAAATGTGTGCTAAAATAGCTTGATAATTGTGTAATTGTGTTCTTGACCACGTTAAAGTATCTGCCATGTTACGGATTGTCATAAGTATGTATGTCACCTGATGGACCTCAAAAAATATAATTTTAGACTATGCAAAGTTTTTGTACTAGGCCGAAATATAAGGGTCATATAGGTCAAGATTGGTTCAGACCAAAGGCCCAAACGCCAAACGAAACAAAGCCCATCCTTCAGCAAGAAGTGGGCCGAGTCATCCTCCGAGCCCAATAGAGCCTTACCAAGACGGTACTAACCGGCAAAGAATCGGTATCTCGGCCGAGTCAAGATCGAATTGGACGAGTTACTCGAGCCGGGTAAACTCGAAGTGGTTCGTGAGGAATACAGAAAGCAGTTTATCCAACTCTTTATGATGATGGTACCCAAGGCAGATACCGAGCATGACTGGCTCATGATGGGCCATGTGCACACAACCACTTACCTCTTACGTCATTGTGACGGTACCTGAGCGTTTATGACACATGTCATTTTGTGAATGGTAGCATGCACATGCAATGATAACGAATTGAACTCGTGACGTCATCCAAGCCAAATTACTGATCTCTTTCTGAGCTTGGAGCCCAAGTCAAGGTAACCTAAGTTAGAAAAAGTTTTTAAAAATATATTTAAACCAATTTATTGTGTCTAATTATATTAGCTAATTAAATTGGTGGTTATTGGGTATTAATAATCGTAACTCCCAAATATTTTATTGTGTATTTAAAAACCTATTATATGCAATTGTTAATTGCATAAGAGGTTTATTTTCCTATATAAAGGTCGCTAGTCCACAAGATGTAGAGGGTTGTTTTTGACAAAAATATTTTATCAAACCTATGAGCTATATGCAAGTATACAACACATATATATCGAGATTCGTTGAGATATAAGTTTATTATTTTGAGCATACGGGCAATTCTTGATTCATGTGGAAAGCTTTAGCTGCACACAAAGCTTCCGTGGATGATCGTTGTATCTTGGGAGTGGAATGTCACATAACTCGGTGCAAGTGGGGACATATCTTCTCTTAGGAGAGTGCTTCATGCGTGCCTTGATCTATATAAGTTTTCCTAATCTTTCTTATTTCATATTTGTAGTATAGTCATATTTTTTGTTTGTTGTGTCGTTATCTCCATTTACATAAGTTTACAGAAATTCTAACTAATATTTCCAACAACATATATAAACAAAGAGAAATAACCCTAGAAGGTACACAATACATTACCCATCTCTCTACTTCAACTGTACTTCTCTCTAGCTAAGTTTTTGACTAGACCGTCGGAGTGCCTTCTCTGACCAACTTCCGGCCAAGTTGGGCGCTAACGGCGGGTGTTACTTGTGCAGAGGTACTTAGAGAGTCAGATTCATTCACTACGGTAGAAAAGAGTCAGCTAGAAAGGATCATCTGAATTCAAGACACCACAATTTCGATATCATATGAGACTAAAATAATTAATGCGCAAAAATATATGAAGACCATTCCAGTATTCTCGTCGATTTGATTCCTACGCTTATCTCCTGCAAATTGATAACATGAAAATCTCCTCATCAAATCAAAATCGGATATCTGATGGTAACATCCATCCATCCCACGTCAGCTTAATCACCCCTCAAATGGTAGGAAAATTGCGTCTAAGATTTCTTATTTCCAATAAATTTCGACACATGTTTCACGCCATGTATATTTTCTTTCACCTTGTCCAAAAAGAACATTGTCCCACTTGCACACAAAAAATAAATGAAAGTTAGGGGAGTTATCATATCTGAACTGCCAAACCATACCAATGGCGTGTAACTTAGCGGTTATCTTCTTGTTCTTTTACAAACGAGACCAGGATTCGAGCCTCGGCAGAGGCGTTAGGAGTTAGGGCTATAGATAGCTTCTAAACCCACTCTGAACTAACTCACCAACTCTCCCGCTAACCCCCCACTGATATATATCGAATAACAAAAAAAAAACTGCCAAACCAACCATATAGTAGTATTACTTTTAAAGTACATTTCTCAACCTCTTCCTGTACTAGCCATATGATTAATTTGCTTAATTGGGTCACATCAAATTTACTCATCACTTGGAATTTTATCAGAAATTTCTTTCTAGAGAGCCACCAGCAGCAGCAGCATGTGCTGGTTACAAAAAAGGGAAGGCATGAGGTACCACTTTTCTAGGTTATTCATGATCATCATCCATACTTGTTACTTGATGTGCAACGTGGTTTTCCTCGTGCAAAATGTGAATGGACAAAATCAATTCTGCGTTTAAGTATTAACCAGGTGTACTCTAGGTCAGATTGCTTGCACCTCAACTAATCTCGGATTTTGAAATTACCTATCGGGCAAACCTCAGTCCTCAAGTAACTTAAAAAAATTGATAGCACCTAAAAGTTTGGAAACTGAGACTTTCGGACAGAGCGAACCCTTGATTTCAGGCCTAGAGCGTCTTGGCCAACTTGGGGGCCAGTAATTTTGATACTAAATTAAATATATACATGAGAAAAATGACATAAGAAACCCCTTTGATTTTCGCACCATGTAACCCATTCCGTATAATTTCGACTGCAAGATCGTGCAAAAGATATTCGTATTAGTCACGCGGTCATGCATTTCTGAATTTGCAAATATTCGTATTATTTTCCTTTAATGTGTTTGGCGTTTTTTTTGTTATCCTACAATATTAAACAATGGAATTTTTTTTCACAATAAAATAAGCTGATATTGAAAAATTTATCAACCTCAGCAAGCAGCAACACCAATTAAAACTGTTTTCATTAGTTTTTGTTTTTTGTAATACAACTCCTTAATTACATGGTCGATCTTTACCAAACAATCAAAAAAGACGTTTGTACAGGAGCCATTTTTCTTACACCTTACGATTTACTGGTTTCAACTATATATAAGTAACTTGCAAGTGGGACAATGTTCTTTTTGGACAAGGTGAAAAGAAAATATACATGGCGTGAAAACATGTGTCGAAATTTATTGGACATAAGAAACCTTAGACGCAATTTTCCTACCATTTGAGGGGTGATTAAGCTGACTTGGGATATATGTTCCAAGAGATCACAATTATCAAAGCTATTTTAGCACAGATTTGTCATGGGAAAATTCTCAAATTTATTATGGGGTAATTTTTTAAATAGCATTTGTCGACATGCCGTGGTGCGTGCGTTGTAATCATGGTAGTTGTGAAGAGATGAAGATGAGGGAGAGTTCTTGGCATTTTTATTTTTATTTTTGCTAAAAATTGAAGTGCGGGTATAGTACTTTGTCACCTTCGTCGATCAGGGAGTATCCCACTGCAGCTATGTCGTTACCGAAGTTGAGGTCTCATCACGTGTGTGTGGTGTTAGGGGCTATAAGCACGTTTGATCAGGGCTGACCTTGAGATTTTCGGGGTCTAAGACGAACTTGTGAATTGGGCTTTTTTTTAAAAATAAAAATAAAACTAACCTCAAAATGATAGTTATTGGCACTATATTTTGGTTTTTTTTTTTTTCATGATTCATTCCATTGTTTCGAATAAAACTAGTTTTTGGTCATACTGTATTATTTTTTGCACCAACAAAAAAATATCCCTTTGAAAGTGTTAGTTTGTGAGAGGGGAAATTTTTTGTTATGGAGAACGAAAAGAGAGGCCAAGAATTGAACTATGTACCTATTGGATAGAGAAACTAAGCTTTTCGACTAAGCTAGCTAGTTCATTGATTGTATAAGTGATAAATTAAATATATATTCTGTACTTGAGTGTACCTATCCGGGGCCCTAATTTTGGACCATATTCGAGGGCCTAAGTCAGCCGCCTTACATGGCTAGGCTCAGGGTCGGCCCTGCGTTTGATTGCCACATTATTTTTTGGAGGGATTGGAAAAAGTGAGATTAAGAATGAGGATAGAAGGGACAAGTGAGATCCACAGGATAATAAATAAAATTATATGAATACTAAGATTAGTTGTACCGTGTTTTGTTAGAATAGGATAAAGATGAGATAAAGATGACGTGAATTATTTTTTACCGTTGGATGTGCAGGGAGATAGTATTAGCTAATCCCCTTGGGGTACTAAATGAAAAAATAATCCACCGATATCCATTCCACCCTTAATCTCCCGTCGTCAAACATTCGCCGGACTAGAGAAAGATGGGAAACATGTAGGTCCATCCCCTTAGTTCCACATGTCCTACGGAGACTCGAACGTGAGCATTGTTCTATGGAGACTCGAACTTGGGCATTGTATATCCAAGTCCAAGTTTCTAATCACTGAACCAACACCTCATTGGTTTTCTTGGCATTTATGTCAAGTAGTAGAATAGTATAGTTTTTGCCTTTTTGGTGACCACTTAATGGGTGGACCGGATTAACAAACCCAACCCCGTGTGAGTATTTCCTTTCGGGCCTGTACTAGTCCAGTCGCACTATTATTCCCTCACGTAGATAACCCAACCCAAACTAATTGAAGGCCCATGCGTTTCCCGATCCAATCACAGTCCATACAAGCTAAGGGCTGGGGAAAAAAAATGCAACCGAACCGGAAAACCGGCCCGAACCGGGTATTTTGTTTGTTTGAGTTTTGTTTTAAGTATTTCATGGTTTAACTTATTTCATGTTCTGTATTTTTGTTACATTTTAGAGGTTTTAGAAGCATTGGAGGATTCATGTGTCACCGAGTTATAATTAAGAATTAAGCATTGGAGAAGAGATTGGTAAAGCTAAATAGGTAGCTTTAAATTTTGTCTTATTCCTTTTAATGTTTTAGTATTTTACCATCACTAATTTTTTATTTTTGACTATTTTTCCCAAAAGATTTTATCAAGATAAAATTAAGATTTGAGATTTTTATTCTTAAGCTTTTTGAATGCAAAAATTTGAGATTTTATCAAATCCCTTCCTCATTTGATAAAATCAAGGGGTTGATTTTATCAAATGTTGATAAAATCTTTTGGAAAACTAGGCCTTAGGAGCTACTGTTGGCATGTTGTTGGACAATGGAAATGGTGTTGCTACTTTGCAAAGTGGAAGGCCTAGTTTCCACTTGATTTTATAAATCAAGTGGGGAAAATCAAGTGTGATTTTATTAAGTGGGGAAAAATTTGATGAAATTTGACATTTTGCATAGTTTTCATAAAATCTGAGATTTTCGCAACATCTCTGATTTTATCAAACTTCTTCCTCACTTGATAAAATCACACTTGATTTTATCAAGATAAAATCAAGTGGCAAACTCACCCGAAAATGGAATGCTAATGTTGGCATGTTTTATTACCTTCAAACTTGTTTTTGTTCTATGTTTTAATTTTAATTAGACTCTAGACTTGGACATGTAGATCAGTAGATGCCTGCTGCCTGCTGGTGCATGTAGTAGACTAGTGTTTTTTGTTTGTGTTTTTTTGGGTCAAGTAGCTGCTGGCTGCTGCTGTATTTTTGGTTATTCGGCATGAAATGTGTTATGAACTTTTGAAATGGGCTGAAAATGTGTTTCAACAGGCTGAAAATGAGCTGAGAATGGGTTGAAATGTTCTTAATGGACTGCGAATTATGTTGGACTTGGCCCGAAGTGTAACCCGTCAACACAAACGGATCGAACCGGACAAACCAAACCGAACCGAACCAACCTCTACAAAATTGGTTTCGGTTCCATGTTTCTCCTGAACCAAATTTTTCCAGTTCACTTAAACATAGGCCAGAATCGGATCGAACCGAACGTATTTCACCCCTAATATAAGCAAACTAAAACATAATCCTGTTTGACGATCCTTTGAATATCATCTCTCCTTTAAAAGCAAATTGTCGTTTTGGTTTTGAACCGGGTCCAATGAATATAATTGATTCGATCAAAATCCTAACAAATATCAGATTAGCTTAAAATTCTTGCATGATTGATTTAAATATCGAGATCTCGGAAAGTAAACAATTTACATCCTCAAAATAAAATCTTATTGAATCTTCATATTTACTCGCATAAGATCTCATCACCAAATAATTCTTTATGCGAGTGAAATTATCTTTTCACACATATCGTCCTACACTTATCCGTCACACATTCTTCTTAAGTCGCACACTCGCGCGTAAGTGTGGCCACCCAATATTTATTCTTGAAACGGCATTAACGAGCTGTTTAGTTGGGAAGTAGGCCAGGTGCGTCAGCAGCGTCACCTAACGGAGTAGACTTCAACGGCTCAACGTGGCTATTTACTCCAAGCTATTATACCCTGCAACAAAGCAGTAGTCACCCCTTCCAATTGTCCCGATCATAAATCGACACCTACGAATAGGGGTGAAATTCGGTCCGTTCGGGGTAACTTATCCTGAAACCGACCCGACCGAAAATAGCAATGGACCAAAATCGGTTCGGGGTGGTTCGGTCCGGTCGGTTTTTTCGGGGTTTTCGGTCCGGCGTTTAGATTCAAATGAACGGTTGAGATTGAGTTGGACGGTTCCAAACTTGAATGGAATTTTCGGTCATTGTTTTACTTTACCAATTTAAAACGTATTCCAAGGTTGGGAATCCAACTTTGTCTCAAAAAAACTGCCCCAAGGTTCACATTATTTTAATTTTGAAATTAGTCATGCTCATTTTTTGTTTAAATAGGTACAGTTTTGGGGCATTCCGGTCCAAATCGGTATGATTTTGAGGTATTTCGGTTCGGTTCGGTTCGGTCCGAAAAAATTACGGGAACCAGAAACCGAACCGAGATGTATTTCGGTTTTTTCAATTTTTTTTCAGACTGGGCCGACCGAACACCGAACCGAAGTTTCGATTTTTCGGTCGGTTCAGGTCCCGTCGGTTTTTTTTCACCCCTACCTACGAATATAAAACGCACATAAAGGGGAATACTAACGGGTGCAATGTTACCCTCATTAAAGGTACAAAATGTACATTTGTGGGTCTCACTAGTACTTTAAAAGTGGGACCCAATAAATATACTTTTTATACTCTTAACGGGCGCAATGATGCGCCTGTACCCAAAACGGAATAGACCAAAAGAACATCCAATTGTGTAATTCTACACAAGTAGGAGACAGTGAAATGTCTTAATTACCCAAATATGTGAAACGTGGCGTGTTACCATTGGGTAAACAGTATCGTGTGGTGTGAAACGGCCGCACAAACCCCGTCGATGGAAACGAAGTCCGTGTGTTGCTCCGTCTCTCTCTCTCTCTCTCTCTCTCTCTCAATTGTATCGCCGCTGCACCATCTCCCTCGCTCTCTCCGCCCAGTCTCTCTCTAAAAATCTAACCTGTAGATATATATAAGTTAATTTCTCTCTCTCTAGCTTTCTTCATCCTCTCTCTCTGCATTTGACATACATACTTGCAATCACAGCCTCCTCTTTTAGCGCGATGGCTGTCGTTTTTCAAGCAATCGGAGCAGCTACGGCTCTCTCGTCCACCAATGTCTTCGATTCGAAGCGAATTCACTTCTCATATCGCAGATCACTATCAGGTTCGTTGCATTTTCTTCTCTCATTCACAAATTATACAGGAATTGGCTTCAATTGTTTTCGTTCGAGTTCTGATTTATTGTTTTTTGTTTTCGTAGAGAGGAAAACAATCATTTGCGCCGTAAGATCTGATGGGGGGTTGTACTCTGGTTCGAATCCCAGAGGTCGCAAAGTGGAGCCATTGATTACCAATGCAGTTGCGGTAAGTCGAATTCAAATACGTGTAAATCGTTGCATAATGATGAAATGTTTTATTGCTGGAATTAGCGTTAATTTGTTTCGAATTTTGTAGACAAAAGCTGAGAGTTCAACGGCTTCAGCGGCATCCAAACCTGGGTATGCTCAGTTTATTAATATGATTTGCTTTTTTCTGTAAATTCTGCTTTTGCCATTTCTTGCTGTTTAGCTCAACAAGCACGGTACCCTACTCTGTTGAGGAGGATGAAAAAATCTGTTGTGTTTAACGATTTTTATCCCTCATCTATGCACGATTTAACTCTAAATGGGAAAATGGTATTAAAAGAAAAAGTTTAAATGTGATGGGTATTACGGGGGAAAGTTTGAAAGATTATTCTTTGTCAAGTGGAAGTCAATACAGAGAAAATTTTAATGGCCGAGGTGAATATTTGTGAAATTTTCTAATTTTTTCCGTCAAAAAAAGAAGAATGTGCCATGTATCGTACACATGCTTAATGTATAGTATAGGTATATGTGTTTTCATTCGACTTTAGTAATTCCTTTTCTTATAGGGATATGGGAAAACTGACATAAGGAAATACGGATATGGAAAACTGACATAAGGAAATACAGATTGTAGCATTGGTATCACTACATTCATCTGAAGTAGTGTGGGCTCCGTTCAAAATGAATTTCCATAGACTTATTGTTACAAGATGTGGCATTTTCCACTAAATGGTCACAGCAGAATTCTTTCTCTTAGCACTTGATTGACAGATAGGACGGTAAGAATCTTGGTTAGGATCTCAAATGGGCAAAACTCAAAGGGATGAGCTCCTCTCCATACCCCATTCCTCCATACCCCTCCATACTTTCAATTTTCGCCCACATCTCGGGCCCAAAACTATGATCTGAACCTTTAGGCAAAAAACTATAAGCTTTCAAAATATTAGTTTGATCGATATCGATAAATATGTAAAAAAGTTACACTTTGTTCTGTAAATTCTAAGGTTAAATTGTAGAATATACATACCATTCATTTTGCATAACAATCTGCAATGTCTTCACGCATCTATCGATATCCGATCAAACTAATATTTTAAAAACTTAGATAGTTTTTTTTTCATGTTCTACAAAGTGAACAGTTTGGAACATAGTTTTGGACCCCAGATGTCGACAAAAACTAAAAGTATATAGGGGTTTGGAGGGATGGGGTATGGAGAGGAGTTCATCCCAAACTGAAAAGGTGAAGTATCAGAACAAAATGAAGGAAGAATAGAATTTGTGTAGGTACTGTTGAGACAGATAGGTGGAAGAGTTTCTTTGGTCGTGTGGCATTTTTTTATTTTTTTTATCGTGGAGCATGGTGGGTCCAGGTGGGATATACAACTGACGGAAGTAGTTACATGTTAGAGGGTGGGTTTTGTCAGAGTTTATCTTTATGGTTATTGGGTTATGCAAAGTACTTCAAAAGGAATTGTGGTAATTTGTCTTGGGCAATTTAGGAAATGAGAAAATTGATACAACGACAGGAGAAGGGGACACAAAACTTGTGCTCTCCCTTTCTATATTAGGATAGATTTTGTTGGCCTCGATTTATAACATATCTGTCCCACTGCCACGGTCGACCCAATAAGACATCGTATGTGTCCATTGGCAGTCCTTCAACCTGTTTTCAATGGAAAATTCTACAAGACATCTCTTGGTTACAACTATTCTGTGCTCATGTCATGGATTCGGGTGGTCAAAGTAATTTTGTGTCTCACGTCATGGATTTGAACTGTACGAATAATACCATATGTGTCTAAAACTTTGGTATGCTATTCAAGGACGGATTCCTCGATCCAATTGTATTCATCGGCTTTTCTTTTTCCTGGAATCGAAGTTGGTTCCGATGATAAAGTGTGGGATTTTTGAAGCAGATAGCTTGTTGTCTCCACCTGGTCATCATAGTTGGATGATTTGAAACACTCAATTAATGTCGTCACCCTCAATCTTTTTTTTTTGTACAATTAAGAATCCTTCTTCATTGTACTCGTCGTAAATTAGAGGCATATTTCAATTCACTAGTGGCTTTAAAATTGATGAATCTTTGTAGGAGCAAATTTCTTCGAACGCATAATCTTTTCTCGTTCAATCTTTAATGCGGGACATTTTATCTTCAAATGCCAAAGGATGAAATCTCAGCTGGCACGATCACCGCTCGACTACCAAACTAATACCGGACTTATAGAGGGAAAAAAGAAACAAAAATATGCTAAAATGATGAGGATAAATGATTTTCTCTCACCACGCATTGGTAAACACCAATCGGATACAAATTTCACCACCCAAGGATTAACGGGGATATAGGACGTAGGATCTTTCCCCACTCAAAGGAATCCACCTAAGATATACATAAATGATAACAAGCCAAAGGCTGGTAGAAACTACGAAGACTTTGTAGAACTTAATGAGACTCTTTGGTCGACTCAATGATTCTTCGATTGATTTAATGACCCTGAAAACTTTGACTGGAAATTAAATCGATACTTAGAGTAAAAATTAAGAGACATGATTAGAAGAATAAAAAAATGCCCATGCCCCCTCTTTTCTTGCAGCTTCGTTATGCTACTGCATCAGTTTCTATCAACAGAGAAAGAAACAAGATTGTCACCTAGATTGTGAATAATTGCTAAAGTACAACGCTAATAGCGAATGGTTTAGCCACTCTTGAATATTGGACATTACGCATTAGAGTTTGCCAAATTGTAAGTGGTGGCTATTTTTTTGCATCAGACATCTCATTTTGCCAGTGCAGTGGAATTGTTCTAATTTTGAAATAAAAAGTTCACATTGAAATGATATACGAAACATACAAGATTGATTAAAAAGAGAATAATTCATGGAAGACGCTTTATAAAGAGAAATACAAAATAAATAGAAAAATGATTAAGTGGGGGCACGGGCCCCTTCTTGGGCCTAGCTAGAGTACTTCACTTAATTTCCTTTGCAGCCTCTCTCTGCCACTGCACACTTGCTATGATGACTCGTAATCTGGGACTCACCTTTGACTTTGATGCACTACTATCTCTATTGCGAATATACATGCCGCATGGTTGTAATAATTAATTCTGTAGTGTCTCTATCTGAGTATATGCCGTATTTTGTAAAATCAAATGTGTGTTGTATGTTTGCATTTGTCTTTACATTTAAATCTTCTGAGGAGGAATGCTATAAATAACTTGTTTCTGCATTATAGCATTGATCTACACCCTTGTTTCTGCATTAATATTGGTTATTTCTGTTGCTTGTTAGTTGAGGATACAGTCAATATATTAACCCTCTATCTTCAGGCATGAGCTTTTACTGTATGAAGCCCTCCGCGAAGGCCTTGAGGAAGAAATGGAAAGAGATCCCACCGTGTGTGTAATTGGTGAAGATGTGGGTCATTACGGAGGGTCATACAAAGTGACCAGAGGCCTGGCTGAAAAATATGGTGATCTCAGGGTTCTTGACACCCCCATTGCTGAGAATTCTTTCACTGGCATGGCCATTGGAGCTGCCATGACTGGTCTACGACCAATCATTGAGGGAATGAACATGGGTTTTCTCCTTCTCGCTTTTAACCAGATATCCAACAACTGCGGAATGCTCCACTACACATCTGGTGGCCAGTTCACAATACCTGTGGTTATCAGGGGACCTGGTGGAGTCGGTCGCCAGCTCGGGGCTGAGCACTCACAACGCCTGGAGTCTTATTTTCAATCGATCCCTGGTATCCAAATGGTGGCGTGCTCAACCCCTTATAATGCGAAGGGCTTAATGAAAGCTGCAATACGAAGTGAGAACCCAGTGATTCTTTTTGAGCATGTTTTGCTTTATAATCTCAAAGAGAAGATTCCAGATGAGGAGTATGTAGTGAATCTTGAGGAAGCAGAGATGGTTAGGCCCGGGGAACATGTAACTATTTTAACCTATTCCAGGATGAGGTATCATGTGATGCAGGCTGCAAAGACGTTGGTGAACAAGGGTTACGATCCTGAAGTTATTGATATCCGATCTCTGAAGCCATTTGATCTTCACACGATTGGAAATTCGGTGAAAAAGACACATCGGGTGCTGATTGTTGAGGAGTGCATGCGCACAGGTGGGATTGGAGCTAGTTTGACGGCAGCTATTAATGAGAATTTCCATGATTATTTGGACGCCCCAATTGTGTGTTTGTCATCACAAGATGTGCCAACACCGTATGCTGGGACATTGGAGGAATGGACTGTGGTTCAGCCACCCCAGATTGTTACTGCAGTTGAGCAGCTCTGCCGGTAGTTGCAGCAGCTTAAATAGTCGTGACGGAATTCCTCGTACTGGTATTGCTGGCATGTTCCCATCTACACTAGTTTTATAGTTTATAGCTTTGTTTGGCCATTAGATTTCGAGAGGGGATTTCTGGTTAAAAGAACTTGGCAACTGTTTGTTTGTCGATGCATTTGTGTCTTCTTGTTTGCTTAATTTTCCAGTGGTCGTTGGGACCTTGTTAAGAGACCTAATACAGGTTGGATGCAAGGATTACATACGTGATCTGGCCATAGGGCAACCGATAAACCGATATGTTCTTAAAAATTTGTGAATCTTTTTATTTATTTATTTTTGTGTGTGCGCTCACGTGCTTCTTCTTGAGAATATAGCCAAACTTGCCACTATATTGATGTCATCAGAATTGAGAAATATATATGTATCTCAGTGTCATAGTTTTCTGATAATGTATATTGTGGTGCCCTTAACACCTTGAGGAGTAGATAGCGCATGGTTGCCTTCAAATTTAATAGCGTTTCAATGTCGAATTTCCAGATATTTTGTTCTTTGGGTTCTGGAGAATCAGGTGATCTTCCATGTAGATGTGCATGTTTCTGTACTGGTGTATGTACAACCTTCATGGATTCTATTAATTATTATCCCGATTCCATGTCTGTTTATGAATGTTGAATTCCTAATTTTCTTGCAATCTCTAAGTTCTTTGGAATTCAAAGTAATAGTGAATTCTTGAGGATTTCCCATTATTCTGCATCTTGAATGTCCTGTTTAGCCCTTGTGCATTTCTCTCTACCTAGGTGGGTATATAAATATGTATCTGTTATGTTTGTGTATGCTATCTTCCTTTGCTGTATTGAGCATGGCGTACAAACTATTTGTAACAATTTTCTGCTTCTAAATTTCTGATTGTTGAATGGTTTACTGAGGTGGCACTGATGAAAACTGCAAATACATATTTGATTTATTAATATCAACCCGTTGAAGTTCTCCCTTATTACAACACAATTATTTTGTACCCATAATCAACTTTTACCAAATGTACAAATGTTTTCTGGTGCAATGTATTATAGACCATATAGAAATTATTAGACTACCACGGGGCATATATCATCTCTAGCTGAATTTAATAATTTGTTGAGGCTTGGGGGAATGGGATACAATTTTCGGAAATGTTTCGTTTTACACGAAGTCATATCATGTGGGTGTGGCCCAATGGTCTTAAGGTTGCAAGGCCGTAGGGTATGATCTTGTGACTTTAGGTTTGTGCTAGAAGGGTAATGCATGGGATATGTATTAGATTTGGAAGTGTGAATCCTTGTGATGTTGAATAAAGTTTGCAAGTTGTTGAAGAGGAGAGTACATTAGGTTCCCTTATGACTTTTATATCAATGCATTTTTACTTGTAAAAATTAATAAGTGTAGGAACTGAAACGATTGTCACTCGAATATGGTTTGGATCTCTTACAATCTACGTGGAGATAATATCTACATTGTTTTATAAATTCCAATGTACAGGTCGCAGGTTTGTGTGCGTATATCTGTATATGGATGATATCAACAAAGTTATAGTCTATGCACATATAAATTGGAGGCAAGATTAGTTCATGTCACTTTGGGTTGGCCTGCCCCTGGCTATAATCAAGTGGCCTTTTGGTGTAGGGTTTTAATGGTAATGGATTGAAATCTTCCATTGCTGGTTTCTGTCTGGACATGTCTAAACATGTTTTCTGGCATTTGCTGCTTTTTCCCGTGTGATTTGTTCATTTACCTGGTCACAACAATATTAAGTTCGGTGCTAATTGCCACTCTTGGAAAGGGAAAGGAATAAAAAAGGGTTAAGCAGATACACATCAATGAACATTATGTAATGCTAATTTTTTTAGTTTCAAAGCGCGCAACTCACTCTTCGTATTCGAAATCTGCAAGACTACAACCTATTACACATGATTGGTCTGATGATATTCTGTTCTTTTCCAAACATCCTTAAACATCTCCCCATATGGCAGTTACATGGAAACATAATCATTTTGTGGGTATTGCAAGCATGAACACTTTATTTTAGTCATCAAGCCTTGTCTAACACATATCAGACACTCAGGGAACGTGTCGGGCATCCGTGCCCATCGCGTGTTTGATAGTAATATTTTTACTTTCTTTTTTTCATGTAGATGTACGAGAAACTTTTTTTAGTTTTTGGCTATTTTCTTTTTTGTATCGTCAGTTTACTGTTCACGTACTCCTATGTTTACAGATGGATTCTCCCTCAAAGCATGTTCAACCCTACCAATACATTTTTCTGGTACTTTTGGCATGAAATCAACTAATTGGCCTGTTTTTACAAGCTAATTTTGAAGTGTCATCTGTCTCTGTTTCGTAGTATGAAGGCTAGACCATTAAATCTTATATCTCATTTTGATCAAGTGTTTATGTGAGTTCTGTGTCCAAGTGCAGAAACTTAATTTAGCACAGATATGATTTCCCAGATTCCAGGAGAGCAATCCTTTGCATTAATTTCTTTTTGGGTTTTACTGCATATGTTTTTGCATTCATATTACCCCAAGTGGAAGACATGCTCTAGCAGGTAGTTGGATTTGAGGTTGTTTGCAATGGATGTTTCTGTAGGAGATTACATGTCATGTTACTTATGTCTGAACCTTTTTGTATTGGAACCCAGGGCCTGTAGTGAGCAATCACAGCTATTCGTTCGGCAATCAACGGTCCGGATTATCTTACATAAAAGACGAGTATTTTACATGTACGATAATTTCATATGATCCGGACCGTTGATTGCCGAACGGACGTCTGTGATTGCTGACTACAGGGTGTAGTGTATAGATTTTGGATCTACCAACTAAATTAAATGAGTTTATTCTCTCTCTGTGGGTGAAAAAAATGGGGAAATTTTTTTGCTTTTTTTGGAGGGGAGTCATAAGTGAGTATGGGGGTTTTGAGCAATGGACCCATTGCTCGATCTATTTGTCATTTCCTGCATGTCTGAATTAACCATGCCTAAACACTGTGAGTGGCATTTAATTGTAGAGATGGCATGCAAAGTTGTGATTTTGGCTTTAAACAAAACCAAGTGGGTGATCTCACTTGTGAAACTATGCATGCTGGAAAGACAGCATTTTCTCGAGAAAATGTTTCCATGTCCCCTAGTCCACGACTGTAATTCTGCTACACATGATTGGTCAAGTGGGGAATTAATTAAAAACCTGCCCATGCGTAGGATTAATTTGTGGGATCAAATCAGATTTTGGTGAGCTGGTTGGATATTCTTTTACATGCTTTTAATTCGTCCTGTTCAATTCTTCTTCCAGTGATCTGCAACTTTTTAAGATAATAAGAACACCTATTCCTATCTCATTGCATTTTTCTGAATCGATAACGCGTTCTATTGATGGTTTTATTTATGTGTGATTTCTTAAAAGATTGAGATATTTCGTGCGGTGTTGCGGCATCGAGTGATTACGAACCTAGAGGTCCGCTGAAACTTCAGTAGAGTACGTGATTAGTAACAAATGACCACCTCGATCGCAGGACGAAAGATGAAATATAAGATCCTACAGAATACGTCGTGTGTAGAGCTGAATTTGGATCTTCCTAGGCCGAAAACAAAGGAGCGAGCCCACAACCAATCTCTCGTTCCTTTAAGTCGGGTCTTTTGTGTCGAAAGAAAGAGTTCCTCTTCCCATATAGATGCCCAAACCGATCTCCTTTCCAACTCAAGGATCTGAAGATTGCTCACTCACTAGTGGCAACCATATATGGATCAGATTGATCAGGTTTTATAGTAAACCAAGAATAAAATCACTACCTAGGGATTTTGAATTTGGAGAAACAATCAACTCATAAAATTCATTGAACCAAACCATAAAATTACGGTTTGATTTCGGTTTTGAACCACGATTCGCTTAAAATTGAGATATCATTGTCATAAACTAGTTAAAGTACATTTTTGAAAACTATTTAAGGTACTCTTTCTAAACTTATATTAGAACAAGTAATAGTAAAATCATGAAAACTCACTGGCATCAGCCAACTAAATAAAAAAGAATACCCCCTCCGTTCCTTTTTAAGTGTGTTACCTGGGAATTCTAACTATTTTTTTCTCACATCAACTTTTACATCTACTTTCCATTACTTACCCTTATCAATATAATAATACCCACTAACTTTTTAAAAAGGAATCTACTTTTAAGGGCAAGTTAGGAAATGTACCCACTAACTTTTCAAAACACACACTTATTAAGGAACAACCCAAAATGGAAATGTACACACTATAAAAGGGACGGAGGGAGTATTATATATACAAGTTTAGAATTAATCTCGGAAGTGAAAGAATAGGATGGTGGAATTGAGCGTTAGATTAGGGAGTTTATTGACTACGGGAAAAAAAACTTATTTAGTGTATCTCTAAATAAATTCTATATGTATATATTATATGGTTCGGATCGTGTAAGGAACCAGAATCGTCAATGTAAATTCACAAACTAAACCATTTAACACGACTTCTAATTTGTAAAAACCGGGACCAAACCACATTACTAGAAAACCAAATCAAATCACACGGTTTGGACTGATTTGAACTAGATTAGTGGTTTGACGGTTATTTTGCTCACCCCTATCACTAACCTTCCGGGGGGGATTCATTTGACCCCGCTGAGGAATGTTGTAATTTTGCCCCTTGTATAAGATATTTCTTTGCCCTAACTACTTGCCCTCTTACCACACCAAATCATTGTTCTTCTAACTCTCTCCATTTCCACATCAAATGAAATTTTAACCTAAAGACTTTTCAGGTACTGAGGTTTTGGCACTTTTGGATCAACTTGAGAATTTCATCATTGGTGTGCGGTCTAGTGTGTCGAGTTTTCAAACTTACAAGGAATTGGTTGTGTTTCTCAAAAGATGGTTGAGACTTGAAAATATATAGGGTATCCATTGATTTTCAGGCTTTTGACTTTGATTCTAGTTTTACCTTTTGCGACAGCTAGAGTTGAAATTGCATTTTTTACCATGAATATTGTGAAGAATTAACTTCATAACCGAATGAGTGATTAATGGTTGCATAATAGCTTGATCGTGTCTATTAAAATGAAGATTTTTGATAGAATCACAAATGAGACTATTACGCTGCGATTTCTAAATATGACAAATTACCGGGGTCATTTGTAAACGCTGTTATAGTTTTAAATGGATATCTGCTTAGCTATATTTTGTTGGCATTCAAATGTAACTTTTTGTGGTCGGTTGTAGACGCTGTTACAAGTTGTATATCTTATTAACTAGTACTTTTTATTTAGCATTTCAATGTATATTTTGGGGGATCAATTGTAAAAAAAATTAGTATATGTTATTAATAGATATCTACTTTAACTCTTTTCTATTTTTCTATTTCTCTCTTTTTTTTTTCTATTAATAAGCATTAAGACTTTGATCCCACTGATATTTACTCACTCCGCTCCTGCTCACCTTTTTGATTTTCAGTTCCTTGCGTACCGCGTGGCATGCGATAAGCAAGTGCTTTTGGTAGGCTGAGATTGAGAGAAGCAATTCTTTCTTTTTCGTTGAAAGCAAGGGCGTGAGGGTAGGTTAATAAAGTAGAAAGCAAAGTAGCTTTCATTGACTACTAGAGTCTCCTTGAATTCACTAAAAGAAAAAAAAAACAAAACAAAAAAAGTAATTCTTTCGACGAATAGAGATCTATTTGTTGATCGAAGAATATATGGAATATATGTTAAATTATACTTCATCCGTCCTTTTTATAGTGTGTATATTTTCATTTTGGTCTGTCCCTTAATAAGTGTGTGTTTTGAAAAGTTGGTGGGTACATTTTCTATTTTGCCCTTAAAAGTAGATTCATTTTAAAAAAGTTAGTGTGTATTATTATATTGATAATGGTAATTAGTAATGAAAATTATATGTAAAAGTTGATGTGAGAGAAAAATAGTTGGAATTCTCAGGTAACACACTTAAAAAGGGACGGAAGGAGTAAAAAAAAAAACCTATTTTCCAAGTTTTATCATTTTTATTTTTCACTCTCTTAATCTCCCACACCTCACTCGATACACAAATTAATACATAGACTCCAACTAAATAGTTCATTTTTAGGCCCCAAAATAGAGGGATATATTAAATATTTATTAAGTATGTCAAGTATTTAACAAATAGATTTGTGTGGCGTAACCTCCTACATTTTTACGCCAACAATTTTTGAGGTTGTACAAAAATTTATTTCAAAACAAGAGGGCAGCGAGGTTGGAACCCGCAAAACCTTGGGTTCCCACACCATTACAAGCAAGACCCGCAACCTTAGGTTCTCACACCATTATAAGCAAGGCCCATTTGATTTCTCATCTCGAAAAAACAATTTATATTAAAAAAATTGAGAGGCTCCATCCTCACAAATGTCAGGGAGGGGCTTGTTTGCAACCTCACAAATTCAATAAATTATTAAAATATATCTACAATCATCCCTCTAATTAATAATCCAACCCCACCTCTTAAACTCCATTTTTTTCTGTTCTTTGTTGGATCCCCAAGTACTTTCTCCATCACAAGCACTCTACAAGATTAAGCAGAAATGATCTTATTAATATCTCAACAATTACAAGAAAACGACACCATGCAGCTGATATTGCATGATGTTCGTACATTTCCCGATCTCATCTCATTTGCCAGATATTTTTTGGGTCAGGATATTTAGTAGCAGTATGTCACTCTCCATTCAACAAAGATCGAATAAATTTAACGATAGGGTCAAGTTTGTGCGTGGCTCTACTGTCTTCGATCTGCCACCCTCTAATATTTGTACACATATAGGTAAAATACGAATATATACGTACACAGAGAGAAAGAGGAGTGCTGAGTGGGTACGCCACGTAGTACTGAGCGGCAATCTCTGTCGTCCAAAAGTATTTGGACTCACTCCCTCTCCTCTCTCACTCCTCTTTCTCTCTTCAAATTTGAGCTGTCCACAAGTGTCTTGGACGACCAAGATTTCCGCTCGGACACTACGTAGAATGGTACCCGACTACCCGCTTAGCACTGAAAAATCTCACTACACTCGGAGAGAGAGAGAGAGAGGGTCAGCAAATCACATGATGGTTAATTTTAGTAGGCGTGCGTCACACTTAAAAGCCGAGAGAAACTTTTTTAGCTGGGGAAGATCGAGGAAAAGGGTGAGGTGGCAACATAGCATTATTCCACTTGTGAAGTCGTGAGACTGCCTCGTCTCTACATGCACCCTTTCCCATATTATTACAAGTATCTATCTGACTACATGTATGAATACGTAGGAATATTACGTGAAAAGGTTTGGAGATCATCAGATATCGACAATGACATGATTAGAAGACATTAATGCGTCCAGAGGTATTAAAGTGTTATAATGCATGACCCGAGCCCCACTTGAGGTCTTTTTTTGCTATTGGAACCGTCTATCTTTTGCATAATATGGATTGGATAATTTTGTACCAGAATGAAGTTAATCGAATAGCGTTAGACATTTGATCTGACAAAAAATCATTTTATTAATAAAATTGCCTCCTGATGATGAACGGGTTTTTGAACTCGATTGAGCTAGAAAATTACGTGATTGGTTACATTAACAAACAAAATCAAATTAACGGGATCGATCGTTAATATGTGGGTTATTGCGGTCCATTACATATATCCATGATATTAGTATCGGTTACGAAATTAATTTTAGTAAAAGGAAAATCATTTGGTGAGGAATAATTTATCTCGTTATTTTCTGAAAATTTCCAATAAAACATGGCGGGACTGAACAAAATCAAAGGGCGGGACAAAAGGGGGAAAATGAGTCAAAACGGCACCGTTGACTGTTTCTCTATCACCCTTCCTTACTCCTTTTAGTCGACCCACTGTGGACACCCGACGGGCGGCCGCCCACGCGATGGCGTTTCGATTTTGATTTGAAAAGTGAGTTTTTGAGTCGCCACCCGGGTTTAAGGATCGAACCCGAGAAACCAAAAGATTGACTCATTTATGC
>JAXBDA010002393.1:0-43076 GCA_036023075.1 Gaultheria prostrata
CTCCTCGCCCGTGGACGTACCTCAATCTTGGGGGAACCACGTAAATCTCTGTGTCGTGTGATTGCTTGTTGATTTGGTTTGTTTTCTCATTACTTTATCGCGTTCATAGCGTGCGTTTTACAACATAAAATTTTCTTAATATTGAAGCTTTCTCTACCATGATATTTTTGGGCAAATATCAACTCACTGGTACTTTCGGTATTTTTGGACCAAAAGTTGTCAAATCAATTAGGAGGTGTTTGGAAGCCTCATTTTCAACTTTTTATTTTTAACTTTTTGATTTTTTAGCTTTTTGGATTATAGTCAAAATGTATTTTGAATTTGGTAGGAGTGTTTGGGAGAAATGTGCATAATACATTTTGAAACAGAAGTAGTGTTTGAGAGATTTGTGTATAATACATTATGTAGGCCTTTTTGTTAAGTAAAATGGGAAAAGTAGGAAGCGAGAAGTCAAAAAGCTTCTCTCAACCTATTTTTGATTTCTCTTCTCTAAACTCAAAAACCAAAAACTCATTTTTGCAGAATGTGTTTTCACAATAGTGTGCCAAACACCTAAAAGTAGAAAATGCAAAAAATAGGTGGTCAAACATCCCTTAATGTATGTGAGGATAATGACTAGTTGATTTGACAACTTATGGTCCAAGAATAATAAAAAAGACCAAACAAAAAATAACGTAGTGGAAACTTAGCATTTTTAGTGTATTTATTGGATTTCTGAAGTTTTTAGTAGAACTTCGGTAGAATAATATTTCTACAAATAATAACGGACATCCAAACTGAGCCTAGGTTATTCTTATTGTTTAAATAAGGAATGGGTTTCGTGAAAAGCAAAGGTAGAAATCACTTCTCATCTCCCATTAGACCTTCGGTAACAATACTCTATTATCTTCATTGTTCCTTTGCAAAATGGGTTTCTTTTGTCCGATGCTTCAGCAAGTTAGCATGAGACAAGAGTCTACGAAATGATTTTGTGAGAGTACTGTGGATGATTAGAGTCTATGATCTTCCGACAAGATATTATCTACATGATTTTTTCGACTTGGGTTTGAAGTTAATCCTTGGTTATCTCCATAATAATCCGAAACTTTCAATATTTCTCTGTAACTCGAGAGTGGCTTGAATCAAATTCGTTATTTGTTTAATTTTTACACTAATTCAAGCTTGAGTTTCTAATAAGATATTTTCGGTATTCTTTGATTACAAGATGTCAAATTAACAAGACATTCTCCTCACATACGTCATTTGATTCGATAACTTAAAGTCCGAGAATATTGAAAATATATACCGTAGTGAATTTCCTTTAGTCACCCTAAACTAATCCTATTCTATGTTCCAAATAACAAAGCAGTGGTGTTTATGTAGGTGGTTATTACATTTTACTTTGCTGTTTATGTTGTTGCACTCTAAATTGTTGGAAAAATTACCGTGGCAATATAGAATTCAAGAGAACAATTTCATTGATATGAACAGAATTACAATATACATAAACAGAACAAAAATGTAAATGACATAAACAGAAATAAAGATACCAACAGTTGGTATCGAGTCCTGTTAAACCAAAGTCTCCTCAACAAAGATTCGCCGCTTATAGTAGGTGTTGTAGGATACACTGGTGTCTTCGTCCCAGGAAAAAAAGGCAAAAACCACAAACCGCCGAAACCCGAAAACACTTCCGTCGGCTGCCTTAGGGAACTTACTAGCGTCTGCCTCTCTCTCTCTCTCAAAAATAATAGGGAGTAGTAATCTGGAATTGGAAATAGGGGCACGAATTTTTGATGAAGAAACAATGCCAGAGGCTCCTTTAAATAGGTGAAGGAGGAGCCTTCACCTCAACTTCGAGCATCAATGGGGAGCCTCCCCATTCAATACGAACATGAATTCAGCAAAAATGAATTTTGTAAATGATAACACTGAACATGCTGCATTTGAATTGTGGATGTAACTTCCACAATAATGCTGAAAATTTGAATTGCCATTCAATCTCCTTCATGGGGTGTGTTGACCAACTTTAATCATGTGTTTTAACCAGCCATAAACATGTGTAACCTCCACTTCATGGGTCCTTTCGGTTGTCTCGAGAGACCCTCCGAACGCCTTGTTTTATTCACGCCAAATTTCTGGGAAATTTCCGACATAAATTTCTCACTTTCATGTTTGCCAATTTACCAAAAAATAATGATTTGACATGACAAGGCCACAAAAAACAAAAAAAAACAAAAGCTTCAAGACTTGTATCTCAAGATGATAGTGTATTAATGTACGAGTTACGAATATAATAGTCACATCCTCGTTTCTTCGGCCTCAAATCCTCTGTACCGAATCTCTGTTCCAATCCTCTATACCGTGCTTGTAATTCCACCACCTGTCCCAAACTTCACTCAATGCAAACGCCACACTTCATGTCTTCAACACCGTTAACTCTAACTTTCAATAAACAGCTAGTCTACTAATTGCACGGCCAATTTTTTTGTCCTATAATCCAAAACTCACACTTTAAGACCTTTAACACATTTGACTCTAACAATTACAGTACATTTGGACCCAAAAAAAAAAAATTACACTTGGTCTAAAACAAAAGAACATGTAGATTTAACACATTTGACTCTAACAATTACACTACATTTGGACCCAAAAAAAAAATTACACTTGGTCTAAAACAAAAGAACATGTAGAGCTGCAAACACACCGAATTGAGCCGAGTTTCAAATTATTTAGATTTATTTGTTAACTTTTTAGCGAATTTGAAATTTGAGTTCGAGTTCAATGAAATCCATGGAAGACCTCTCTAATTTTTGCCAATGAACGGCACATGCATGTGTTAATGAATGTAGTACTACTGGTTCAATTGAGATGCACTACAAGTTATGGTGGGTGTGTAAGAAAATGGGGACCAAAGAATTTTATTGAGTTCATATAAGTTGGAATTGTGCCTTGAATTAAAGACGTTCGAAGAAATGTGCAGAATTTGAAGCGAGCAGCTTTCAATCTGGACAGGGTTATGTTTATGGAAAAACCGCCCGGGCGGGATATAGGGCCGCCCAGGCGGGTTTGGCAGGTTCGAGATTTTTCGGCAGGAATCAAAACAGCCCTGACCTACTTTCGTACGGAATGCGCTAGGCTGCGCATTTTTTAGGATTTTAACCTAATTTTTTGCACTTTCTTATAAATAAGAGCCTTGTGGCCTCCTAGGGTTTGTCTTTAACTCTAGGGATTGGATATTAGCCTTTTTTGCTTGTCTCTTTCGTGTTCTTGAGACTTTGTCACCAGATATCTTTTGGGTGTTTCAATTAGAGTTACGTATAGCCGACTCTTTGTATTCTCTCCCATTCATAGTGAATCCTCTCTCGCTCTTCGCCCGTGGACGTACCTCTAGAGCTTCGTGCTTGGGGGGAAACACGTAAATCTTAGTGTCCTTGATTTTCGCTTGTTGGTTGGTTTTTTTCTCTTACTTCAAGGCATGTCATAACAATATAGAATAGAATCAAAGGCGGCTCCAAGAAGGGGGTAGGGTGGTCACCCGAACACCCGGAATTTTTTAAAAAAAAAATACTTGTATAATTTTTTTTTCACTATGCCAAATTAATCTATTTGCGGCATTTGAAAAATGCCGGAAAAGCCACCAAAAATGCCGGAAATGGGCATTACCGGCATTTATTACATATGTCGTCTACACGCATTTGTCGTAAATGCTACAAATGCTGGGAAAAGTCATCACAAATGCCGGCAATAGTCGACACTATTTGAGGCATTTTCACGAATGCTGGGAAAGCCACCTTATAAAAAGTTGTGGCCACGTGCCGCCTACGTGTCACCCTTGTCGTGCTTGTGTGTCACCCACGTGGTGATTGCGTGGCGCCAGCGTGGCGTGCAAATATTGTGGAGAAAATGTTTTCCCCAAGATTCGAACCCACGAACTTTGCCTCGCGCGCGCGCGTTTTCACGCCCTCGATTTCCAACACAAATGCATAAACATTTTTCTTCATGAAATATCTCGATAAACTCATAGATTAGTCCAAAAGTCATCTCACAACGCTATATTGATAATAAATGACAAATCTAATTACGTCTCACACCCCTATTTTATGAATGTGTTACAACAAGGTCCAAAACTAAATATTTCTCCACATTCACCCACACACAAACATTCAAACTAAATTCTTCAAAGTTCCAACTATTATTCGAAAATATATATATATCACACAAATTTCCGGGTCCTCACATGCGTGCTTACCAACTATGCTAGCACCTATATTGTGTCACAATACATAATGAAAAATATTTATATTGTCACGTCCCGTCATCCTAGACCCCTCATTAGGAATCACGGCACGTGACCGGATACATAACCAAATGGGCTCAATAATAAAGTACTTTAAATAAAAATATAAACTAAATAAATGAACATTTTAAGATTTCGCTCAAAACATATAGACACATCACTTCATAAATCGCATTTTCATAAAGAGAGAGTTTATAAAAATTCTCATTTCAAAGTATGAGGTTACTCACATTCCTTTGCACTTCAAGTGAGTATCAACTTGTATCCTTTATATCCTTCTCTTGTTCACCAAATCCTACATATTATGTATGAACATGAATAATTTACACAAAAAACTCATGAAAATAATGCATATGCATTCATGATTCCTAAAATGACAAGTTAACCGACACCCATTCCAAGAATTCTTGAGAACAAACCATAAAGAACTAGCTATTGAAAATTTTACTACATAAAGAGAACTCATATGCACGTAGTGTCAAAATTACCCAAGGGTTTATGAGGTCAAGAACTATCCTTACAAATTAGGAGGACACCGACCAAGAATTCAGAATTCAGAATCACAGTAACAGAAACACAACTTAGTATATGAATTATTGAAAATCCATCTCTTTGAGTTTTGCTCCAAATTTTGGATACTATCAAGTACACACATGTGGGTACCTCTCATAAACTTTACAGAAAATAATAAGATAAGGAATTAGGCTAAATTCACCCAAAACCAAAGACAAAAACTCAGATTCAGCATCTACAGCAAAACAAAGTACAGCTTAGTGCGAGATTTTTCTAGACTTCGTTTCCAGAAATTTTGACCTGAAAATTTTACAGAGTGTAGAAGACTCGTAGAGGAACAATCCATAAAAATTTCGTAAAATTATGAGATGATTAACTATGCATAAAAATTCATTACTTTGGGTACAAAATTCAACGAATGACAAATTTTCATCAAACTTCCTTGTGAAAATAACTAAGGTTCTCAACCTTGTTCTTCACCCAAATCATAAAATAAGAAAATATATCATGTAACCCACATACTTTCATGCTTTGAATCAACATACTTTATCATCAAAGATGCAAATGCAATTCTATATGTGTATGTGCACATACATGAGGATTAAACTTAAAACAAGGAAACTTACCAATTCTAGGTTTGGATTATGGGTTGAGACCTCAATCATGTGGATGAGAGATGAAATTGAGACTTAATCGTTCTCTTGGAACTTGATTTCCCCCCTTAGGTTGAAACCCTAGAAGTAGAGGATGTGGAGTCTTCTAGATTTCTTGAGAGGGAGTGAGAGAGAGAACTTTAAATGAGAGTGTGAGGAGAGGGGGATGATTTTTATCTCTTCTAGGGGTGATCTTTCTAGAATGAGAGTGCTCTAATCACAAATTAAACCCTCACTTGACCTTCTTATCACATAAGGACCCAAACATATTTACACATTGACCCATAGCCTAATTATGAACATGTATCTATTATCTTGACACATTGACACATAGAAAATATGTTCTTAATTAGGCATAACTATAATAATAAAGCATGATATGCAAAATTAAACACCTTGGTGTTACATCTATTATATGGTAGAATTTTTTTTCAAGAATTAGACTTTTACCGGCATTTTCGTAAAGGAGCCGGCTAATGCCACGAATCATTTCTCCAATGCCACGAGCATTTAATGCTCTGATGAGTACAAAGACTTATTTGTCCTTTTTGGTCAAATGCTGTCAGCCTTGTACAATTAGTTTCCCAAACTACCCTATGCAACTTTTGAGATAGCCTACCTATTCTTAGATCAGTTTTTCCCCTTTCTTGCTTTAGGTTTTTCGTCTGAACATGTTGGCTTTAGCACGCTTGGGGCAGTAAAACTCGTTTGGAGTTTTCTTATTTGTGCTTCACCACAGTCAAGGTTAGTAATTTTTTTCGTTGTTTAATGTTTGATCAATTTTTTATTCGTCGTTTACTTCATTGTTTACAGATTTGCTTTGTAAAGTCTCTGTTTAGTGTTGCTAAATTGTGCTTTCGTATGTATTTTTTTCGGAACTTTCGTAAGTACAGTGTACTGCTATTGAATTGTCAAGAACTATTACTGTCGAGCATGTCTATTTTGGCGTAATAAGTCACCTGGCTTATTTTTTCGTTTGTATTTTTTTTTTGCGTTTGTTAGTTTTGCATTAAATTTTTGTGTATCATTGATTTGTCTTGACGAGAAAAATAAAAAAAGTAAAAAATTATGTTCCAAGCTTAAATTTTTTCCAATAAAGACAAAAATAAGTCAAAAGACAGATTTGTTACTCTTTTTTGAGAGTTCTATATATAAGTTTTTATCGTTTTGAATTTCTCTCATCGAGACCAACCAATAATACACAAACTTTGGATGCAAAACTAATAAATGTGAAAAAATTTTCAAATAAAGACAAAAAAAAGTAGTCAAAATGACTTATTAGGTCAAAATAGTTACCAGTAGTCCACTTTTTTTTCTGAACTAAACCAAAACAATGGCCAAATCCCTTTTTCCCCCTTTTTTTCTTATGAATATATGATGTCATAATCTTTGTTTGGTTGTTTTTATGTGGTAGATTTGGTGACTAATAATTATGGATATCGAACAACCAACTGAATGCCTCAATGGAAATTCAAGTGAAGAAAATGAACGGACATGCTTGAACAATTTGGTTGGAAGTTCCAATCTCGGGAAGAACTTCTTAGTACTCTTCAGGAGTTTTTCTCAATGCAAGGCTATGCAATATCTATCAAAAACTCCAGACAAGATAGATACCTTACCATTTGTTGTGATCGGGGTGGTTGTTACCGAAATAAATGGCATGTTCCCATGGAGAAACGGCAAAGGACAACATCAACTCGTCTCATAAATTGTCCTTTTGAATTCCGGTGTAAGAGACAAGATGATGGCTTGTGGGCGGTTAGTGAGGTAAAAAATAGCTCACATAATCATGAACCCTCAAATAACATGTCCGGACATCCCTCTTGTCGACGTTTTCAAAGAAAAAGATCACTAGCATTGAAGAAATGACAAGAGCGGGAAAACCGCCGCGCCAAATTATTTCTTCACTTAGACAATCAAATCCGAAGCTTCAAGCGATATCAAAAACAATTTATAATACGAAGGCGAAAATTCAAAAGGACAACTTGGCCGGGTGAACTATGATCCAAGCATTGTTTGAAGAGCTTGGTCAAGGTGATTTTACTTTCGATGTTGCATATGATCAAAATAGTCATTTGACACATCTATTTTTTGCACATCCTTCTTCAATCACATTGACTAAAAGCTATACCAATGTCTTTGTGATAGACTGCACCTATAAGACAAATATGTACAAGGTGATTTTACTTTCGATGTTGCATATGATCAAAATAGTCATTTGACACATCTATTTTTTGCACATCCTTCTTCAATCACATTGACTAAAAGCTATACCAATGTCTTTGTGATGGACTGCACCTATAAGACAAATATGTACAAGATGCCACTACTTGACATAATTGGAGTTTCAAGTTTTAACAGTTCATTCTACTCTTGCTTTGCATTTTTGGAGAAAGAGGGAGAAGGGGATTATATTTGGGCATTGCAAAATTTTAGCAAGATATTGGGTCCAAGTTTCCATCCTTCTGTTATTGTATCTGATAGAGAATTGGCCTTGATGAATGCTATAAAAGTTATTTTCCCCTCAACTACAAATCTTTTGTGTGTACGGCATATTGAGAAAAATATTCTAGCAAATTGCAAGCCTTGCTTTGAAACTCAAGAAGATTGGACCACGTTTTTGTCTACTTGGAATGAAGTGATAAACTCTCAAGATGAGGAGGCATTCAATGAAGCTTGGAAATTAGTTGAGCTATTGTACAAGGATAAGGAAAAAGTGGTATGCTATATTCGAAAGACTTGGCTTCCATTCAAAGAGCAGTTTGTGAATGCATGGACTGAAAATTGTGCTCATTTCGAAAATCGAGTTTCATCAAGGGCAGAAGGTGCACATGGGAAATTGAAGAAATATTTACTAGTTTCTACCGGTGATCTCCGTCAGGTGAAAAACAAGATATGCCTTGCAATTGAAAATGAATTTAAAAAGATAACAACCCAACTCTCAAGTGAGAGGATTCGGATACCTCACAAGTGTAATAGTTACTTTTTTTAAGGAACTCGTCACCAATGTATCATCATTTGCTTTGCAAAAACTACTCGATCAATATGAGATGTTGAAGCATGATACGATGAAATCAACATGTACGAGGCACTTCATGACAAGCATGGGTCTTCCTTGTGCACATAAGATGGTTGATTGGAAAGGTAAGGTGCTACCGCTGGATGCAATACACTCACAATGGAGGATTGATATGAGATCCTTTGCTAGTTTTTCTGGTGGTGGAGAAACTGATTTGAATGGGGGCAAATTCAAAAGTTTAGTTCGTGAGTTAGAAGATAAATATCAAGAGTGGCCTACAAGCCAAAGAGAACGTGTTGAAGAGAGAGTTTCTCAACTTGTAAATCCATCACTACCGTTGGTTATTGAGCCAAATATTCTAACTCATAAAGGACGTCCATCGGGATCAAAGAAAGGTAAAGAATCTAGTTCTACAAGGCAGAATGCATCAAAATTTGAGATTGTGGAGGCAACGCGAAATGTAGCATTTGCAAAGGTGTTGGTCATAATAGTCGAACATGTAAAGGTAAATGGGAGGCGAATGCATCAGCTCCAACTCATGCGGATAATTTGGACGATGACGGAAGTTACCATGAATGTACTTGACACACCTGAGTGCTTTGGTTGAATTGATCAGTACTTGACGTAAGTTTAAATTTTTTTTATTACACTATGGTGGTATTGTTTGTAAGTCTTCGACATAGATTTGACACACCTGAGTTGTTATTATTATTTTTTTGGCAGGAGATAATATGTGTCTTCTCCACTCAATGCTGACAAACATCATGCCCGAGAGAAGGATTTGCCACATCTTTTCGAACACATGGTTTTTCAGTTTTTCTCCAAGGGACAGCTTATTGTTTTAGCCTACAAGTATTATTTTAGATTGGGAATGTTGTTTATATAAGATTTACTTTGGCATTTTTTATGTGAGGAAGTGGCCTAGCATTTTTCATATCTTATTATATGTCGACAATTATTAAGGAATTTTCCTGAATGGTGATTTCTTGAATGATGATTTACTGAAATTGGCATTTTTTTGATTTTTCTATTGGGTAATCACATGAGGAGTGAAGGTTTTTCTTCTATTTTTTAGTAGAAGTAAAGTTAAAATGGTGATTGTTGAACTATGTGTTTGTTTATTGGAGTTTGTAAAAACAATAAGAAAAAAAAAATGAAAGCTAAGAAAAATGAACTTTTACTTTTGTACTATGCTCAGGAAAAAAAAAGAAGAAAGCTGAGAAAAAGTTAGGTTTTTAGTTTTGAGAATCATTGTCAGTTTATTACTATGCACTAAAATCACAAGCACATTAGGAGTAGGGTAGTTTGGGAATAAGGTTTAAAGTTCTAATGGTAGTTTGGGAAACTAATTGTACAAGGCTGGCAACATTTGACCAAAAGGGACAAATAAGTCTTTGTACTCATCAGAGCATTAAATGCTCGTGGCATTGGAGAAATGATTCGTGGCATTAGCCGGCTCTTTTCGTAAAAACGCCGGCAAAAGTTCTTTTGCCGGCATTAACAAAATGCTGGTAATATTTTGGCAGGAAATTCGACTTTTGCCAGCATTATTTTAAACAAATGCCGGTAAAGTTACTTTTTACCTGCATTTTTTGAAATGCCAGTAATAGTGGCTTTTTCCGGCATTAATTAAAATGCCGAGAATAAAAATGTCGGGAATGCCACATTTCTTGTAGTGTAATTTATATATTTATCAATTTGAACACCCTACCTAAAAAATTTAAACACCCAACCTTAAATGTTTGAACACTCTACCCAAAATGTGTCGACAAAAAGAAAAAAAAAATGTTTCTCTCTTAATCTCTAGACTCTCAACTACGGGGATTGATACCGTTGATAATGAAGCTATTATGCAACGATTTCAAAATATGAAAAGTCGTCGAGGACAATTATAGTATGCTACTTTGTTGTTTTTTGGTGGCATTGTTGATATTAGTATTTTTTTTTTTGTTTATGTACAGTTATGATTTCTATAGGACCGTAATGGCGCAGTAGAAATTTTGAACACCAGGGGCGACTCCACATAGCAAGGAGTGAGGTCGGGCGACCCCACGGGAAAAAAAATTACTATTACTATATTACATTTTTTATAAAATTTATAACTGACGCCACTTAAATTGATAGCGACACCACAACATATAATTTTTGAACTTTCTAAAGGATATGATGGTATGGGTTACTTAGTCGTGCACCTCCTCTATGAGGACTCGAATTCCGGACCTATTCCTTAGAAGGGAGAGCAACGAACCAACCACACTCCCCTAAAATTTAACGCTTTAGGCCTTTAGCGTACATGATTAAAAAAAATAAAATAAACGAAAGGACCACTCGTGCTTCTATTTTCTTCCATCGTTGTGAGCCTTTATTTACTTCTCTTCAGCCCCCGTCGGCATCGCCACTCACCAATCAGCCTTGGTACATAATCTCTTTTTTCGATAATCTTGTTTATTTTTTCAAATTTTTATTGAAACTCCCATTCAATTATAAATATTATTCTAGGGTTGGCTTTTTGTTGTTAATGTAGAAAGTGCTTCTTCGGGCTCTGAAATATGTGAAGAGCAGGTTGTCTAATCGAATGGGAGACCAATAGTTAAATTGGGTCTTAGCTGCATATATTGAAAATGAAGTACTTGACGCTATCGACATAGAGACTATCTTGCAACGATTCCAAAATATGAAATTACGTTGAGTGAAATTTGAGAACTGAAAAGAAAGATCATTAATATGTATATGTCTTTTAATGTCTTTTGTGTACTAGTTGAAAACACTTTTTGAGTTTTAAATGTGATTTTTGTTGGAACTAGATTTTTAATTGCCATTAGTATAATATTTTTTTTGGATTTATAATTAGTAAAAGTTTTGATAGTTATGAATGACCCCAATCTCTCGAATTCCTAGAGTCGCCACTGCTGAATACCCTCGCGAGAATTCCAGGAGCCGCAACTGAATAGAATCACTCTTTTAGTGAGGCCCCCGTTCCTCAAAGTGGATTTTTTTGGCTTTTTGGTTTTTCACGCTCTACAAGACAGGTTATTCTCCTCACATACATCAACTAAAAAAACACAAAATATGAATTCTGTGGCCCATGATATGAATTTTGCGGTGGTTCATTTTACAAATTTTCACGGTAACCATGTTCAACATTTATAGACGAAATTTAAAAGAATATGCTAATTTGCTAAAGACAAAAAAATCAAGCCGTAGTTTTGTTGTTGCCTCAAGTTAGATTTGTATCAAGGTAGATTTTATCTTTATTTTAAATTGACTTTGTTAATTTTGTATCAATTTTTTTTTATGATTATATCTAAATAGTAAAAAATTATGCTCAAAACCTTATAAAAATTGAATAAAGAAAAAATATTCCATAAAGTTTGTCTGTTTTGGATTAATTTTGCATTTAGTATATTTTTTTAAGGTTTTGATTATTATTTCTTGCTTTTTGGATTCCTTTCCTCGACACAAACTAATAATCCACAAAAAAATGGACATAAAAGAAATACAGAAACATTTGACTAAAGACAAAAATAATCCTTCACGATTATTAAGCCAACGCAGGCAATGTGTTTACCTTTTCGACTCCACTTGTCGGGAAGAACAATACAAGCCACAAAAAAAAGAAAAAAAAAGAGAGAAAGAAGTCGAAAAAACAGATCACAAAGAGAAAACAATATACCACCGAGGTGGTAGCCTGGTTGATAGGCCAGTTGGCCTCCACAAAGGAGACTCAGGTTCGAGTCTCGCCCCCGCAGTGGCATTGGAGGGATTTTGGGTAGTGCTATACTACTATCAGCTTGTGCTGAGGTGGTGCTGTGGTGACGACTTGTTTTCACGGACAGTAGCTATGGCTCAACTGGACATTCCACAGCGGGTCGGGAGCCTCTATGGTCACGCCCAGGGGGAGTTGCTACGCTGGTCGCCCCCTTCCACCCTTTTTCCAGTTCAAAAAAAAAAAAAAGAGAAAACAACATTCCAAATAAAAGCTTTCAAAAAAATTAAAGGAAAAAAAATCACAAAAGATATAAAAATGTTCAAGAAAAAAAAATGAACATTCTTGTTGAACCAAGCATACCTTAATTTTGGCTTGTTAGAGCAAGTGCAATAGCTTTGCTATATGTCCCATCTGAGCTATTTTGCCCACCAAAATGGTAGAAACTGCCCTCCAGCAGCTTAGGTATTTGGCTAGCTATTTTACATCCGGGCACTGTTCATCTCTAGATACCCCTAAGCACTGTTCACGGGCTAATGAATTAATTATTCATTTTTATTCTCTCTCTTCTATCTCCTTCTTCCTCCTCCCGTGCAAAGATGAAAGAACGCACTGTTCCGGCTATGGAGTTCTGGCGGTTATGAAGCAAACAAGAGGTGGTCCAGAGAGGAGGCATCGCAGAGAGGATTTGGGGATTTTTCCTGAGGGTGGTTACCCCTCTCTGCAAATCGCCTATGATTTCTCCCTCCTAAAATTAACAACCCTCTCTTTCTCTCTCTCTAGTGTGTGTGTGTGTGGCGGCGGCGATGGTGAATTAGATGAAGCTGATTGATCTTCTTGTCCTTCTTCTTGTTCTTTCTTTTTGCTGATATAGTGTATATATAGAGTATATATATATTGTGTATATTCATGTATATACTACTATATTGTAAATATTTTTAAAAGAGAAAAATTATATTTTAATAGAGGATATATAAAATATGAGATATTGTTGGAGTATTGAAAGGGATGTGAGGTAAATATGCACACTGTTCACCGGGTTTTTTGGCTCAATTTTATCCCAGGCTGATGCACTTGCTCTTACAACAAATTGAAGTTAGGGGGTGTGCCACTAACTTGGTTTTTTTGGCTTTATGAACTTTTTTATGCGAGAGCTCGAAATACGCATTGGCTTTTTGTGATTTTTTATGTGATGTATTGTGAGGGGATGACCTATCTCAAGAAGCGCAATAAGCTGATTTTTGGCTTTTGAGTTAGTGGAATGAGGCCTTATCGTTGTCGGCATGGGTTTGCCATTTTTTCAGTACTTATGTTTTTATACATAACAGGCAGTATGAGTTATGTTTATAATTAATTGAATAACTCATTTTACTCCTTATAAATGTTAAACTTTTGTGACTTATTGTTTCTTTAGACGATTTTAAAAGTGTTAAAAGTTGTGACGAAAAAATTGGATTAATGTCATAATTTTTTAGTTTTTTTCTGATTCCTCTCATTGAACCGATTCAAGTCACAAAAATTTAACGCAAAATTAACAAATGCGATCTTTTTTTTAGTAATATCAAATTTTAAAAGTGGCAAATTTGAAAAGTGCTTCTAGCACCGGAAAAAAGCACCGGGAAAAGCCCTAAAAATAGCGCTTCCTTCTGCACAACTTCTCTTTCGCGTCTGACACCCAAATCCAAAAACCAAGCAACGCCTTACTGCTCCCGCGCCTCCAAACCCAAGCAGTGCACACGTCTCTCACACCAACGCCTCCACACCCACTTCTACTCAACACCCGCTTGCGTTTCTGCCGTTTCACACAGTAAGCATTCCGCAAATGTTTAAATACAATGCTCAGTTTTAGAAGTACTTATTGCACATGAGGTGCTCGATGAATTGCTTCTACTTTGGGTAAATTGATTTTGCATTGCTTTCCCCAAATGTCTAACATAACTATGCTGAGTTTTAGAAGTACATACTGCATGTAAGGTGTTTGATGAATTACTTCTTTTGGAAACTAGGAACCCAACTGCCCATCTGTCTTATATATGAGAGTACTCCTCATCCCACTTTCCATTAGTTGCAATCAGCCAAAAGCTTATAGATTAATGTCCAAGAATCTCATCGAGTCATGATCAATGTTGGAAAAATATAATTTTTGTTTTGTAGTTTGTGGATATTGGAGCACAATTAAGGCTTTTCTCTAAAAATACTTACTTTGGGAAAATTATTTTGCATACTTATGTTTTGGTTATGTAAACTTTGTATAATTTTGTCATGATCACAGTTTTGAATAGATTGTGCCTGTTCATCACAATGGTTTGCATTCTGACCATGATTCAACTGTGCAAATTGCAAACCTTACATCTATGTAACTGTTATTATCTATTTCCCTCCATTTGAAGGAAAGAATAATAAGCTGACTTTGACTTGACACCTTCGTGTGACTTTAGATCGTTGGCTGATCGGCCACACACCCCTCTTGTTGGTTCCTCCCTCATTCCTTTGTAACCGATGGTATAGCTTTTTCCCAAAGGCAGCTTCTAATGGGTTAAGACCTTAATACGACAATGCATTTTGGGTTGTTCTCTTTTTTGGGTGCAATGTAACACTGCTAGGCACTCCTGGTATTTGGTCGGTAGAAAAGGCATTGAGTCAGTGTGTATTGAATGTTTTGGGATGAGGTTTGTCTAATGTCTAATGGAGCACTCGCAGGAAACTGTTTTTGTGTAGGATGTTTTGCTTTATATCCACCTTCCCAAGGCAAAGATCCCTGTACCAGTGTCTGGCAGTCGCTCAAGGTTCCAGTGAGGGTGCCGAAATCTGTGCTTGATCTAGTTTACTTTTCTGACTAGTAGTGAAGATTTCTGACGGACTTCTCTCCTGGCTTCACCGGCGCCTTTCATCCACACTGGTTGGCTCTCGGCTCTCTTTTGCGTTTCTCTTTTTTGTGAAATTTCGGGAGACCAATTTTACCGTATATTAGCGAGGGATCAATTAAAGACCCGAATATTGGCTTTGTTTGTTTCAACTTTAATGTCTGTGCCAACTTTTATGCATCTTGACTAGTTTTGGGAGACCAATTTCACCGTAATAATATACGCTTCAATTAAAGTCCTGGGAGAAAATACTAAGTCCCTTTATAATCCCTTCGGTTTTCAATGTTGTGCTTGTTAGATTATCAAGCTTCAATTTCCATGTCAATGTCCATGTATTTTGCATGAAGAAAGGGAGGGCTTTCCTCAAAACCATCTGCAGAAGCTTCCTCTCACCGCACCATAGAACTCCTGCTCCTGTACTCTCTAAAACCTCTCTGTGTGTGTGTGTGTGTGTGTGTGTGTTTGTGTGTGTGTGTGTGTATGTGTATATATAACTATATTACTGTATTCCGCATTTTTGTATGAGCTTTCTTATTCAGTATCAGCAATTGCTGCTCACATTTACTGCTACAGATGGATGTATCAGAACGTTACCACTACAACCCAACCTTGCAATGGAATCCCAAGCTCGAAGAATACTTCATCAAAGCGTATGGAGCTGACCATTTCGCTCGCATTTCCAAAGCCCTAACGTATGCCAAATCTACTCCTTTTCTTCCATGTTCTTTTTACTTGACAACTTCAGTTACCTATTCTTTTCTTCTTCAGCTCTGAAATTCCTCTTGCAGTCTTTCTTAATGTTGACTTCGTTTCCGAAGTTGAAAACAAACTGTAGAATTCTGTTGAAAACTATAGGAGGGAAATAATTTTTTCATTTAGAGATTATAGAACTTTTATAGCCAGTCCATAGAGAGAAAATTCAATATGAAAAAGAAACAAAAATATCTTCCTCATGAAGCCGAGTGCTTCAATATTGCTGGAAACGGATACAACTCAAGTGTGCATCTTGCGGCACGAGACAAGACCCACACTTTTGCAATGGAATTGGACCTTGAATTCCAAATTCTACAAATTTATTTCTGCTTTTAAGTCTCAAATGGAAAAATGCGAGTCAAAGTGTGAACTATGGAGATTAGAGTA
The DNA here is from genome assembly GCA_036023075.1 of Gaultheria prostrata. NCBI lineage: Eukaryota > Viridiplantae > Streptophyta > Magnoliopsida > Ericales > Ericaceae > Gaultheria > Gaultheria prostrata. The sequence goes on from JAXBDA010002393.1 coordinate 16,175, forward strand.
TTTAGGCAGCAGAAAGAGAGCAGAGAAGAGAGGATGGAAGCGAAGAATGAATTTAGAAAGTAGGTTTAGGGGTTCACACGACCGTCTACAACATAACCATGCGGTTATTTCATAGTCACCTCCTAAATTGGTTTCTGACGAAAACCACATTTAGAAATCCGGAATATCTGCATTATATAGTTGCCACTGACATAATAAAACTGCTTTTAATGTATTTTTGAAGTGCTTTTGCTAGTCTTTTAAATGGTTGCTACCCGTGACTTGACCAATTTGTAATCTTTGTAGAGCTTTTCTAAACACAGAGACGGTTATAAGGTTTTTTTGTCGGGTACTCTATTTGTATATGGATGGCGTTCCCCTAGTGCCTTAATTGTGTATGCTCATTTAGTGATCGGGAAAAAAATTCCATTGAAAGTCAAACATCGAGATAGGTTCACAGTTTTGTATGTCGAATTCAGAAATGGGGACTACAAATAGTAGTAGCAACCATTCCTTATTATATCTTATTGGTCATGCTCTTTGAGAACTTTTTTTTTTTAATATGAAGAACAAGTAGTGGAAGAAGTCCTACAAATTTGCTATTACCTTGTTTGTCCACTGGCTGCTGAGTTAGTGATCCTTTTATACTCAATCTCTGGGTGTGGTGTGGGTCATCCCTTGATCAATCTTTTTGTTTTCTGGAGACATAGCTGGTCAAGGTGTTTGAGGACGGCTTGGCAGGCAGCTGTGTTATGCCGACTTTGGACTGTGTGGAAGGGCATAATAACGTGTCCTTTGAAGGTTTTGAGCTTCTTGATTATTCGCCCTAAGAGGGTCAATGCATAATGTTTTCTTGGTTGAGGGAGTGTACTTTTCTATCTACCATCATGTGCATCTCATTGGTGATCTATTCATTCCTCTTCATGTATTGTATACACCCTTTGATCTTCTACTTCCTTGTTCCGGGTTCACCTCTTATAGGAGTTTCTTTTGATGAGTCTGATTTGTCATGTAAAATATGAAGCTTGATTAGCTGAGCAAAATATAAAGCAGTCAGATCCCTTGGTTTGGATTAAATCTTGACTTTGAAAAGTTGGTAGACGCTTTTATAAGATGTCTTCTACCTTTGAAGAGGGAAAGGAAAGTTTAGTTTTCAGGGGGTACAGTTGAAAAGGTGGGTTTGGTCCAGCTGATCTATTTTAATTAAAGCTTATATGAGTTGAGGGCAGTTCTTTGTTTAGTTGGGCAGGTCAATTTGAAGAAACGTTGAATGAGGTTTTACATCCCACAGTATCAACATTCCAAGACTAAAGCTGTATCAATTTGCACCTTGTACAGCAGTCAGCAAATGTATTACACTTTTCTATAGTTACTGAGTTTTCTATCTGATTTGGGCCATTTGGCATCTCTCAGGCATGCTGTAGTTATTTTTATTCTCAATATGCAATTTGCATCCCATTAAGTTCCTTGGGAAGGAATGGGAAATTTGGGTTTAAGAAGATACAGTTCGAAGAAGTTTGGTTTTTTCCAGACGATTTATTTCAATTGGAAACCTATATGGTTGATCGCTCTTTGTGGTTAGTTGACTGAACAAGTTGAAAGTATATGAGATTTATATCTCGCAGCTGTATAAAGTCCACCCTTTGTCTGCCAACATTTTGAGACTTGTGTGCTGACATTTTTTCAAACAGCTCTGTAGTTACTGAGTAAGTGATTTGCCATCCGATCCCATTGCCATCCAAGGGACATTTTTTTTCAAAATTTTTTAAACAGCTCTGTAGTCACGTCATACAAACAATGTTGAGATTAGTTGCGGTAGTTATTTCTGTTCTGTTTTTATGTCTCATTAGTTCCCTTACAATTGTGTCAAGTCTTATGATTTTGTACTCTACACTCTACTGCATATCTATTAACCTTGTTTGTGAGTTCTATAACGAATTCTTATGAGTTAATATATCTCATCAACTTATTTCTCAATTGCAGTATGCATAAATGTCTACGTATTTAACACCTTTGCTTACCATTTTGAGCACATATGTTTTGCTCAGGTCCCCGTCTTGTTACTCCTGTATTCGTGTGAATACACTCAAGTCGACAACTGATGCCATTATTGAGAAACTATCGTCAACTCTACAGGGAATAAGGCAACAAAGTGGTACTGATGGCATGAATCAGAGTGACACCAATGCTGAATATCCTATTGGCCCGGATCATAAAGAATCTCATATTCCAACTACATCATATGACTTGAAAAAGGCACCTCTGGCAGTCTCTGAAAATGCTCAAAACTTTCCTGTTTCTAAATGTCAGTTACCTGGGTTAGACTATGTTGTGTTTGTCAAAGGCTCAGGACCACACACGGTCAATTATGGTTATGCACAAGACAAAACTCCAAAGGAGGTAATTGTGAGTCGTAAATGTGCTGAGGCTGTTCTTCGGGGTGCTCAGGTAAGCAGAATCTTTAAGTGCCTGCATATCAACTACATCTGCTGCTTAGGATATTTTTGCGAAGTAGTTGTAATTGTTTTATTTGTATCATGAACATCATAGGATTGCCGCCTTCTTGGGATGACATTGTTTGTTTTGATGTTTGTGGTTTTCAATCTTTCCATCCTGTTTACCTTGCTAGAAGTATGCGAACCAGTGGATTATTCTTACATGCTATCTATCCTTATTTTTACTTTCAGTTTCTCTTGTATTCTTCCTTGCCTGCCTTTTGTTTTAGAAGGATCTATCATCTATCATTGGCAATGCTCCTTTAGTTTTTCAACCGAGTACTCTAAGGTATAAAGTATAGTATTTTATCTCATTTGAAATTGCTATGTACGAAAGAATTATGAGGTTTCATGTAAAAAGATATAACATTTTAACTTAGGGTATACCTTTACTTATTTAGTGTTCATCTTGTTTTTCCTTCCATATATTTCTTGTCGTTGTGGGGAATGTTACTTGAATTTTGTTGGTAACAATGCAGAACTTTTATATAGTTGTTGAATGCTTGTCAGGTTTGTTTTCTATAGCCACCTTGTGATCCTGACAAACAGTGATTAGTGGGTATTCTTTCTGTTTTCTTTTGTTTCTTGTGTAGGTGTATGTTCCTGGTGTATTGGCTTGTAGTGCTCATGTTGAGAAAGGGGATGTGGTTGCAGTTTCAGTTGCTATGGAGCAGCCTGGCCAGAATGGTGGATGGGTTATTGGCATGACACGTGGAACTGTTCTACAGGGATCACACATAGGCAAGACATCCTCTCTTATTTGCTCAGGAAACTGAATAACATTTAGCATAAATGTTTTAGTCGTTTGTTCTTTCAACCTTGATTATTGGGAACTGAGGTTTTAACCATAAAATAATTAAAAATCTTGTGGCATACCACTTGATACAAGTGGTCAGATATTAGTTCTAGATATCAATGGCTATTGTTGTCTGAACCAAAATGGAGGTTGTACATTGTGATACGTCTTGAGTGAGTTCAATCCCAGTCTTCTTCCTTTTTTCCCATTTTCTTTTAATATTTATGTTTTTGGGTAATTACAATGAACTTCCCTAAAGTTGGAAGAATGACATTAAGTCCCCTCACTTTGGTATAGTTACACTGTCCATTGAGATTTACACTTATGTAGCACCTACAATCAAGTTTTAGTCAAATGATAGGAAACAATGAGCTTGATCTGCAGAAATTTTATTCAAAAAGTAATAGCCCCCTTATGAAGAAAGTGCCCAAATAGCACCAGTAACTCTTCTGCTAATCCTTTCTCAACTTCCAATGCCTGCTCTATGATTCGAATAACTACTGAACATACCCCCGTCGCCCGCTCACCCTCTCTACCTTCTTGTCATCTCATCTAATTTCCCTCTCTCTCTCTCTCTCTCTCTCTCTCATCATACTACGCCTTTTTCTTGCACTTGTTTGCTTTAAATGCTCAGCAAAGCTTAGGACTGTTTCTCTTTCTAAACCTAAGAAACGCTCAGCTGTGTCCACACAAATATATGTTGAAATGTCACGGTTGATATATTTGTTTGTTCGTTGTAGATCCTTATTTTTTGGAACGGAAGGGCTTGTACATTGGCCAAGGAACCACAATGATGGCAAGAGCTGGGATGTTTCGCGTCCTAAAAGGAACTGCTGTTGATATGAATGATAGAGTATTTAAGCTTCCTTCCTTTAATGGTACATTTTTTTTCCCAACATGGGAAGCATGCTTGATATTGATTATGCTTTTGCTTTTGTGAATATATTACATTGGTGATCATGTCTCTATTCATTCTTTATCTTTCGAGATTTCGTTGCATCTTTCTGTCATAAAAAAGGAGCACTAGCTTGGCCGTGTAATTTTTGTGAGTTGAAATTGGGTGTTTTGGCTGGTTGGTGGTGATATTTTGCTACTGGTACGGGGTACGGGTACTGGTATGGGATACGGCAACCACCCAAAAAAGTAGGGTACGGGACTACGGGTATGGCCGTATGGGTACGGTGGGGGTAGGACGATTTTTTTATGTATATCTTTTTACAATTTTGGCATGATTCATTAGATATCACAAGTATTAACATATTTTATAGATAGAAGCAATATAACAAAGGGTAATAGCACTTGAACTTGAACCCACATTGCTTGATGGACTCATCGTTCTATGAAATGAAGTGCAATAGCCTAATTTTTGTGCATGCAACTATTTAAATAGATTTTGACATAATAACGAGAGAGAAGGGGCAACAGAAATAATGAGAGAGAGAGGAGTCGCAGTCGCTGGAGGAAGATCGACAGAAAAGATTAGCCAACCCTGCTCTTGTTTTTCCAAAATCAAGCTCTAGATCTGAGTCGTGGTCTCAAGTTTTTGACTTTATCGCATTGAGTTCTTGCATATTAAGGCCAGCAGTTCGAGTTTTTTTTTTTCCATGCGGAATCCCTAAAGTTTTGAAAACTTTACGAATAAAGTGCCCAGAAAAGTACCCAACGAAGTACCCATAAACTCAAAAGTACCCGGTACGTTTTTGGAGTACCTGGTACCTATTTTGAAGTACCCATGAAGTACCGGTACCCGGTACAGGGTTTTAGAAGTACCCGTGCTTCATAGAGGATACTGATATAGAGAAATCAGGAGGCAACAAAAGACCACTACAAATTGAAGCATATTGAGATAAGAGGCACTAATGCATGCTACTTCCCATTTCATCTATCTGACTCTGCGTGTTTGATATTTTGGTATTGCGTATGGAATAATTTTTCAAGCTTCATACTTGCTGTTCAAAAAGTACTGATTGTTTTTTAATCTCCTGTTTCCTGAAACTTGTGGATTTCAGATGTTCTTGAGGGGGAGATATTCTTGCAAAATCTTCCAAGCATTGTCACAGCGCATGTCCTTGGTACTTATCTTAGCATGATACTCATCCTTACTGATGTCTCTTCCTGCCTCCCCGCCTCTTCTCCTTTTCGTGATGGAAGTGTTGTTGCTGACCATATTTTGTTGTAGATTGAACTGTTATTTCTTACCGTTTTACTATTTCTCTCCTGTAAATTGGTTATGGTAGTAATGGTAGGGTGAATGTAAATCAGCTAGAAACAATTTTATTGTTTGGAAAGTATGTGGTTTAAACACTCCTCATTATATCCAATTTGAGAATTGACATTTTATAGTTCTATCTTGGCACGAAAAGTACTGTTTAGAGCAAAGTCATCAAAAAGTGCTCACTGGGGCTTGGCCATGTCTGGATGGAATTTCTCAAGTGTTTCTTGCACTTTTTGCTTCCTGAACCACAATATGGTAGCTATATCATTCCCAAGACCATGCATAGGTGGTGGTCAATAATCCCTTGGACATTGTGTAACATGGAAGATTCTTTATGCATAACCCTTTGGACGCACCTCTTTCCATATAAGCAATCGATTACACGAGGATCATCCAAACCAGCTTTTTCATTGTGTTAAGCCAGCTCTCTCTGTGTGTGTGTGTGTGTGTGTATTGCGTAAATCTGTTTTCTTGTATAGTTTGGAAGTTACAACCGAATCATTAGAATTCACGATATAGATAGACTATGGAGGTTGTTGTATCTGTTGCCTTTTGACAATCCCATGCTACCTTGTTCTGTAAACTAAATTTAACTTGGTCTATGGTTGTTTTGCATAGAGGATCTTTGATTTTTTTGTTTGCTGATGTTGGGATGTAGTGCATGTAGGGCTGTAAATGAACTGGGCCATTCGTGAACTATTCGAGGCTCGGTTCGGTAAGAGCTCGTTCGAGTTCGATTCGTCTACTAAACGAATTGAACTTGAACCTCAATATTAGGCTCGTTCCATAAATGAGCCGAACATGAACCTAAGTGGATTCGGCTCGGTTAGGCTCGCGGACGTGGGGCCAAAATATAATTAATAATACTTTAGGGGTCTACCTGTAAATATTTTATAGTTTGAGGGATTTAGTTCTCAATATTTTTTCTCGCGTTGTTTTTCTTTCGATTTCTTGATTTATTGTGGTAGATCTGTTTGTTTTCTTTTGATTTCTTGATTATTGTGGTAGATCTACATGTAACATTGTTTTGAAGCATGTCTCTTCCCTTTCTCAGTTTGTGTTCTAAATTGCTAACGAGCCCTACCAAGCTGGATTCGAGCCTAAATTCGGCTCGTTTGAGTTTAATGAGCCCTATCTATCCGAGCCCGAGCTTTGAATTTTTTTCACGAGCCGAACTCGAGCTCACTTGTCTAGGCTCTAATCGAACCCGAGCCGAACTCGAGCCTGACTCATACCTTACCGAACTGATCCCGAACCTCATAGGGTTCGGCTCGTTTACAGCCCTAAGTGCATGGCAGCACTCGTGGATAAATTTGCTCCGTTCTCATGTCGTCATTGTAGTGTGGTAGCCTAGTTCATTTTAATGGCTATATGTAGTGTAATGTCTCATGATATGCTTAACGCCGCTTTTTGCGCCATTCGTTTATACCCTAAAGAAGATAATGTCAAATTTGGGTTTGTGGAGAAGATTTTCCCTTTCGGGCGACTTTTGTGGTGTTTATTTTATGTTTCTTGTTCAGAGCCTCAACAAGGGGAGAAAATATTGGATATGTGTGCGGCTCCGGGAGGGAAAACAACTGCGGTAGCAATCCTTATGAAGGACAAAGGAGAGGTTGTTGCATGTGATAGATCTCACAATAAGGTGAAGTTTCTGATAGGTACCTCCACATGTAGTTTGTTGTCTTATGATGCCTGCAGTACTGAATTTCTATGAATTTCGAAGCACATTAGTCCGCCTGGCTTCAGATTGGGCAGTATGGTATCTCAAATTGATGAAGTTCACTTAAATTGTCCAAATAATGGATAGCTGTTGCATACTCCATCGGTCCCATAATTTTGGTCTATCTTTCCTTTTTTGGATGTCCCAAAATCTTTGTCCACTTTCTTTTTTTGGATGTCCCAAGTTGAGTCATTTCCTTTTTTGCTCTTCATCTCCACATTTAAATTCACACACAAAAATGGAGGAAAAATGTATTTAGTCTAAAAAAGTAATGATTGCAATTCAAAAGGGAGGGTAAGTTTGGAAGTTCATATGTTTTGAGCTAAGAAGCACGGACATTCTCTCGGGATGCACGAATCCGTATTCCAGACGTATTGGACACGGATGCGCTTGGATATGTTCCTGATACGTTAAAATAGGTGTCTGGATATGTTCTTATTTTTTCTGAGTCGGACACGTTTTCCGATACGCTCGGGCACTCTCGGACACGCTGCCTATATGTTTTGGGACACACTATGAGTCAAAATACAATTTTTTAAAATGGGGTTCAAACTGTGATTTTTAAATCAAAATAGAATAATAAAGCAATACCCAATAAGTAAGGGGTAAAAAGTGTAATAACACATCACACCAATAAATATCTTCTTCTTTTCCCCTTCAACGTTAAACCAAAACAGCCCCAAAAAAATCTTGATTGGGGGGGGGGGGGGCGAGAGAGAGAGAGCCATGGCAGAGAGACATAGGAGAGATAGATCGCACGCCAAGAACTCGAAATCTTTTTGTTTATGATGCTAAATGGTGTACTTATCATCTTAAATACTATGAAGTAAAAATTGCCATAGGTGCTTTGGTTAGATCTTGAACGCCTTTTTGTATTTTAATGTAAATTTTTTAGGTAATATTTGAATTTAATATGCAATGTTTATTTTTATTATTAGTTTGTTCTTTTTAAATTTTTTTTCGGAAGAGTTGAGTCACTATGGTTAATTATCTGAAGGTATCTGATTTTCTTTGCTAGCACGGATATATTTTGAAATGGACTTCAACTTGAAGATCTATTGGACTCCAGATATCACCTCCAAACTCTTGTCAAGTGTTTGGTGATTCTGACATATTTTAAGAGATTTGTCGTACAAAAGGCAGATTTGATGTTATCTTAAATTGATTTGGGCATGTTGACATTAAGAATCCAGGTAAAGCCAAGTGACGGAGAACGAATAAAATCAACGTTAATTATCTAAGACAGAATACTTTGGGCTTCTGTTTCTGCTGAGTACTCTTGACATGCTTGGACGTCGAAGGTCTTAAAGCAATGTGTATCAATCCTCTAAGCAACGGTTCATTTGAAAAAGAAAGTTGTCCGTAGTTATTTAATGTTATAAAGTATCAATGCAGAATTCATAGTTTGCATGATACGTTAAACAAGCACATCAATGTCTTTTGATCGTATTTGGTTAATTTGTTCTACTGCATGAGAAATTCGATTTTCTGTTCCTTGAGACCACCATTAATGTTTCTCCTGTTGCTGGGACCATGTGTTCAGTCTAAAACTGAGAATATTGACGTCTGGATGTACGTTGTGTTCTTACCTTTTGTTCTCTTAAAAGCAGATTTTCCTTGAAGGTTTCATTATGTTACTTCTGAGCTTAGTTTTTATTTTTTAGGTTCTCGATATCGAAAAATTGGCTGCTGAAATGGGCTTGAATTGTATAACGACATACAAGTTAGATGCTCTTAAAGCTGTTCGGCAAAGAAGTGAATCCAGCAATATGCACACGTCATCTTTTGTTGCCGAAGAAGGGTCAGACGTTGATTCTGCTGGAATCGCAAATTGTATGTGACTTATTATATATGTTTATGTTTTGGTTTAAGAGAGTTGTGTTGCTATGAGAGAGAACGTCTAATTGCAAGTGTTAGGTTAGTAAAAAGTGTTGATCAGTACATCAATCATAAGGATTATATACATGGCAATCACAATACACTTTAATGTGATGAAATGAACCTAATAATGGATGCATGTAATGAATGCAAAGATGCTGTGAAATGTGTCTAACGTAGACTAAACCAACTAGAAGGCCTAAAATTACCCATGGGCGACACCTACAATTCATGACTATAACCTTCTGAAATTACCAAAATACTCTTGGCCCTTCTCGTTGACTGCATCACTGTGTGTGAAAACAAGAACCCCATGTCTTGTTAAATAATGACATGTATGGAAGAGTGTTTGACCTGCATTAGGGAGTGTACAACGGGTGTTGGTGTCCGACATGTCATACCACCTAAGTGTACATGTCATACCACCTAAGTGTCAGTGGAGCTTCTTCGATCTTCCTTGGCAGGTACTTGTGTCCATCTTTCGGAATGATGAACTTAAGGTTGTTCCTGGTCCATTGTTTATATGAAGATAATCAATATTCCCCTTTAGTACTTTAGCTTTCGTCTCTAAAGAACATAATATTTCAGTTAGCAATGGGCAAGCAACACAAACGACTAAAGCTTGCAATGCTGTCCCCCAGAAGAGTATCCAAGGGCTTATTAATGGGCGTGGAAGAAGTCATTGCTTAGGCGGTAGGGTTGAGAAATCCGAAGGTTTTTATCCAAATACCTTCGATCGGGTTCTCCTTGATGCTCCTTGTTCTGCTCTTGGTTTGCGACCCCGACTATTCGCTGGAGAGGTTGAGTACTTCCCTGAACAAAACGTTCTTCTGATACATAAGATTTGTTTATGGTTCCATATTTATTTCATTCTTGACGGTATTGCTGTATTCACAACATACGCAAATGGATTCCTGATGTAAACATACTTTGGTTGCTGATTAAGATGACAGTAGCTTTCTATAAGGGTGCCGTGAATGTTGTGCTCGTTTCTTTCCTGTCATTGGGTTTTCATTTTCTCCAGATTTAGCATGGTGGTTGATCAAATACCAGAACCTTTATGTGGTTTTTATGCTTAAGTTACTATATGCAAATTTGTATTCTGGGACTAGGAGTTTGACTCAAAGAAGCTACCTTCTTTGAGTGCATAATGGTATGTAGGATAGATTCACCATGAATGTGGTAGTATGTACCGCTAGGAAAGCAGCCATTGGGAGGCTGCTATATGCATTACGAATATCTTTATGCTACAGGCCGACTTATCATGCTTCTTTGACACAACAAGCTCTTCTTCCATGACAACTCATTGCTACTATGAAGGCCAGGGTGGTAAGCTCTCTAGCAAGAACGGGGGGCTTATATCGGCAATCCCATAGGCCATTACTGCTCTCACATTTGCTACCTGCACCTCTCATCCCGATTTCACAATGATCAATTCATTTTGGGTTGACACCTTGATTACTTATGCATCCCCCCCTCATGTAGGTCAACTCCTTTTCACACTTCATTTTAAAACTTGCTACAAACACTGATATTTGTTCTACTTACCTCAGTATCTCTACACTGAAACTGGTTATACTATGGTTTTAAAGAACCCTACTAGTGGTTGGATTTGGACCAACCTCTTGTGATGAAGCCGTATGTCTAACTCCATTCTAGACATTGGATTGATGTCCTGTAAAAACTATTGCATGCTAGGAGTGACTTAAATCTTACGGTGTGGTGTGGGGATATGTGTCCAAAAGTCAGGGGTTCAATGTCTTAATCCGGTACGTGTGTTGGACACGTATCCCACACCCCAATCCAAGTGTTCCAAGCGAGTAGTTACATGCATTTGAAGGATTCCATGTGAGGCTGCAACAGACAGGGCCATATCGGTGTATCTTTTTATATGTGTGACTTGTCTCAAGGTCATATTAATATATCCCTCAACATGTTCAATACTTCAATTCAAGATTATTATTATTATATGTATATCCTTTTGTCTCGAACTTGATTTGCTGTTTATGCATCTTCAGTCATTATTCTTTCCTTGACTTTTCATCATTATTTCCTCTTGGTTCAACAAGAAGGTTGAAGTTATTTGTTGGTTGATGCAGGACACAATAGAATCATTAAGGAACCACGCTAAGTATCAGAGGAAAATGTTTGACCAGGCTGTTCAGCTTGTTCGCCCTGGTGGAGTTATCGTATATTCCACGTCAGTATTCATTTTTCAACTCTTTTAAGCCAACATTCTTCTCAAAACATTTTGTTAAGAGATTAATAAGTATGCAAAAGATCTTAGTTAAGTATGGATCAATTTATCCAGTTAGTCATGGATGTGCCTTGCTGCACTTTTAAAAACTTCCTACTCGTAGTTTAGTTGTGGCACTTGTGCATGTATACACAGAAGGTGGAATATGTGCTTCTCATACCTTTACCTTTCTGTCCCCCATCTCTTTTCCACGGTCTCGGCGCTTAATTCCATGTGTAAGTAATCATGTCTATTTGTGTGAGTACGGTTCACACGACTCCTTCCAATTTTCAGGTGTACAATCAACCCCGGCGAGAATGAAGCACTGGTCAGATACGCTTTGGACAGCTACAAGTTTCTCTCTTTGGCATTACAGGTTTGACTACTAGTTTAAGCTTCACTTGTCGTTCCATTGATGATTTATCATCCTAAGTTCCGAAACAAATCTCCTTTTCGGCAGATACTGTCACAAGAAAGAAATAGCAAGATGTGTGATATATATATATATATATATATATAATGTATCATGAACAATAAGCTAAATTTCAGCTTTACTAATTTAATGACGTGGAAGATGAAGCTTGGCGAGTTTATTTATTGACCTTACAAACATGTTCAGTGTGTTTTTTTAGTTGTGGCCAATCGCTGTAATGTGAGATTGCATGGGGCCTTTTAGTTCGCGTTCTAGAGTAGTATGGATATGTTGGCAACTGAAAAAAGAGTTCCTATTGTCCAGTTTCTGTTGAATGCGGAAGGTTGAAGTAGATAGGAAGTGGTGAACGAAAAGCCTGTGGTTAAGGGGTTGTTTACTACTCTACATTGCTTAATTTTAAGTGGATTTTGAAATATAGGCTAAAAATTTATCAAAATTATGTAGCTGAATTTATCAATATTTGGATACCCCATTCCTTATTCCTACTCCACAATCCACGACCGCAGCCGCCACTAATACCACCACTCCAACGCCTATATGAAAACCACTGCCGCTACTCCACTACTGCTGCCACAACCACAACCACCACCACCACCACTACCACCACCACCACCACCACCACCACCATTCCACCATTGCCACAACCACTCCAACACTTCTTCCACCACTTAGCCACTGCTACCACCACCACTCCAACACTACTACCATCACTTCACCACTGCTACCACCACCACTCCATGCTAGTACCACCACCACCGCTCCAATCATCTCTCCATCTGTCAACCACTTTCAACCCTTACAATTACTTAACTCTTCATCACAACTACACCAATACCTCTGCACAATGAGCACCTGCCACCACGACCACCATCACAACCATCTCTCCACCAAATCACAGATGCAGCATGTCACTCCCCAAAATGGAAAATGACCGGCCGTGAACCACAAGGCTGACACATGGAACACGAAGCCTAAAATAAAATAAGCCACAGACCACTAAACGATCATTCTTTATTATTAAACAAAATCAAATCAAATTTGTCCCAATATAAGCATGGGGAACACCATCCTTTGAACCAAGCAATAACAATTATTAACCAATGATAACAAAATACAATTTATCAAAAGGTTTAACAAATGCGGAAGCGAATAAATAAAATAATAAAACTTGAATGCAACATCTTATGGAGGTCGACTAGATAACTTCCCAAGATGCCGCTAGAGTCCTCTTCTATTGACTCAATTTTCCTGAAAATGATTGTGGATTAAATCCGTCAGCTAACGAGCTCAGTGAATGGCAAACATGTATATTAAATAAAGTTTCAAAGCAGGGATTAAAATAGTTTACAACCTAAACATAATTTGGCATACGAGGTGTATCATAAAACAACAAATAATACAGATAAATCCATTTTATCAATAACCCAAGTCTTAATGGTGATCTCAATATGTTACCCAACAACAATGGGGAAACCACAACCAATATCAAATAGTACCAAGTGCCAGTGAACAAATATCTCAGAAATTGGATCCAATATCGAAACTTAGAGTCACCACGAGTAGGCAGCCCGTGAAACTTTTCCCTAAGATCGATCCGGCGAAAGTCAGCCGTTGAGCACTAGGGTCATAGGCCAGAACACGGTCTCTTCCCTAATGGCCAGAGTCACCCGCACAAAGAGGATTAATTTCCCTGGACTTCCAACAATAATTGTTCCCATTGATATTCACCAAGTTCTCACCAAAAAGAATATTTTTATCGCATGCCAATTTAAAGTACCAAATATAAACAATTCGCGTTTCCATTAAAAATGATAAATTCTCGAAAACAACAATTTAAGAAAGGGGAAGTTTCGAAAATACGTAACATGCTTAACCACTCACCTGGGTCCAAAAATAATGCAACTCGAACACGTCAAAAAGAGACTAACTTGTACAAAAATAAAGAATACAAAATAACTAACTATTCGAATAATATAACATTGATTACGTAACCTCAAGCTAGGAATATCTTAATCACCAAAGAACCCGATTATGCCTAATCCTTTGTTGCTACAGTAACCACTCAAAACCAAACCATGTTTAAGCCTATTCCCATTTACTCACCACCACATCAAAAAGCTATTCCCTTTTCTTCTTTTTTTTTCCGTTTAAACACATGACTCCAAAAAGAACAATATATGCTGCCATCAGTGCTAACTTCCAAAACAAAACACTAGCCTTCATGTCTCCAAAATAATGATACAAATAACTGCTGCAATTACCAAAGGAGAGTAGTACTCGTATTGCCTTTCACTCGGTCCAATCTCACACACATGCACAAATCTGACTCTCTGTCCCACATTCACCTACACAAAATGCCACTTCACCTATTTACCCATTTACTTCATGCTCTCTCTCTCCAATACAAACGAAAACCAACCCAAGACAATTACTAGAATCTAGTCTCCATTACTTTGTTAAACTCAAAGATCGAAAAAGAAAGAAAAGAGCTCATGAAGAATCATTACCTCAAGGATGATGAAGGAGACTACCACCGAAACCTTAACTGCTGCACAACTTTCCCAATAATACACTTAATGATAACCCTAATCAAAATATTGATATCTACTACTAAATAAGTGGAACTTTATAACCTACCCACTATGACGTTTAACCCCAACAAAATAGCTAAGTAGGTAAGGCCACGTACTCAATTTGGAAACAGATAACTTACAATGAAATACGGTCTAATACGAAACTGTATTATTAACCTTATATAACTTAGTGACCAAAATCAATCCAATACTCCGAAAATTACTATCGTGCCAATGATACCCATAGTTTGCACAAAAATAATAAATTAGGACCCGGCCATAACGCCCAATCATGAAAATAAAATTCCTAAATAATAAATATGTAAATAAATAAATGCGAGGGCGTAACACATCAACCACCTCTCCACCGCCGCCCTTCCACCTTCACCACCTAAGAAGCACGGACATTGACACAACATGACACGGAAACGCAGATACGTCATTTCTCCGAAAATTAGGACACATACACGTTGGAGACACGGCAAATATGAAAATGTATTTGTATTATAGAGGTATGTTATGAATTCATATAAGAGTCGGAGACATAATTTCTGTCAAATTATGATTAATACTATGAAGATACAAATCAATAGTCTGCATAAAAGGATACCTGAACTATACATCTCTCCAAGTTTTCACTCTAGGCCAAGTTTCAAAAATTATATTTCAACTTTTAATGTGTCCTTAGCATGTTTCAGAATGTCGCCAACATGTCCTAAAGTATGCACAATGTGCCTTGAGTAAACGAAATATGATAAAAACATTGGACAAGTATTTATGCATGTCCGACACGTGCTTGGAGAGTGTCGTGTCGTGTCCACGACCGACATGTGTCGGACACGGATACACAAGGCTGGTAGATGTGTCTGTGCTTTTTAGTCCACCACAAACACTTGGCGGCCATGAGTAAAAACAAAGATATCAATAATACCTTATATAATCAAAACTCGTTGATCTTTGTATTGAACCATTTGTTTTGGTTAAGCTCTTTGTATTTTTATCAAATAAGTTTTTAGCTTAAAAAATTATAATTCAGTTTTCGGTACTAAAATTTTCAACATTTAGCTTTCAGTTTTATCGGCCAACACCTAACTAAGAAGTGCTGAATTGGACATGGATACAAACATTGTCAGACATTCCCTAGTCAAAAACACAGTGGGCCACCAGAAAAAACTAATTGGTGAAAGTGCCTAAGATTTTATTTAGAATTTTCTTGCATAAATTATGGTTTGGGTGAGGCGCTTCCTGGGGAAAGGAGAGGAAGTGGGTGACAGTGGTTTGGTAAGGGGGGTGGGAGAGGCAGTGGACAGGGAAGGGGAGGAATGCTCGGCAGCTGAGACTGGATCCTTGAGATTGAATTTCTGGAGGATTGCTTCATTTGCCAGCATCTTTTTGTGCAGATATTGAATTCCTGGCTGCAGAAAGATCGATATGCTGCACTTGCTTTTGGAATAAACAAATTGATCCTAATGGAAAACATGGCACAATACCAAGGGAGAGCACTTGATGTTATGGTAAAGTGAGGCTTACAGAAGCTTCTATCTGAGCATTACTTAATAGTAAATGCAACATCTTAAATCCAAATCAGTATTGGTTACTGAATCTAATGGTACAGAAATGAAACTTATGATGAAAGTAATGAAACTTACGACGAAAGTCCAAAATAGCAAGTAACGAGGTGTGCAACTATATGGCCGCTTAGTTTGTTGTTTTTGTACGGGCCTGCTGATTGAGCTGTAAAACGATGCATTCTCCCTTTGCACTTCAAGATGAGTTTGTGCCACATATAGTATGTCGCTGAATGGTGGTTGTCAAATTAGTTGGACCTTTTTGGAGGTACTTTGAGTTTGGACTTCTTGGGAGTGGGTATGGTTGTGAGTTTCTTACCTTTGAGATTGAAAATTTCTTCTCAAATTTCTTAATTTAGCTGTTGATATTTCAAGCTCTGCTGACAGACTGACCAACAAGAAAACTATTTAGTCTGATTTGACGTTTCATTTCAGCATCCAAACATTGGAGGACCTGGCCTTGTTGGTGGTTGTCAACTGTCTGACGGGTCTATTGAGTAAGTACTCATTTTCTGGTCACCTCCTACATCTATATCTATCCTGCAATCTTCCTTACTCTCTTGTGCAAAGAGAGGTTTTGAGCTATTAGATTCATGGAGGACATTGAAATTGCTGCTAAATGCATTTTTCTTCTGTTTTTCTGTGCTCACGTCCTTCATTTTTATTTGGCTGATAAATGCAAATTGAAACATGAGTGAATTTTTGATTGGTTCTCACTTGTGATTTGCAAATGTTGGTGAGATAAAGCAGATATTACCAAAACTTACCTAAAACTCTTACTGAACTGAAGACCAGGGAGATTTGATGTCTTTCAAAGCGCAAATTGTTTTTGATACCCTTGTCATTAAAAGCATAACAATATGACATAGGGAAAAAATAATAATACAGGTCTTTTGACGAATGAGTTTTTCTCTTTCTCAGGGAATGGTTAAGACCTGGTGAGGAAGATCTTGTTCAGAGATTTGATCCATCATCTCCACTAGACACTATTGGATTCTTCATAGCTAAGTTCAATGTCGGCCCAAAGATGGCTGAGCTTTGATATAAAGCAGTGAGATAAGCATTCTTACAAAGAGACACAAGAGTAGGGGCGAGTAATACATCAACAAAGACAAATATGATCTATGGTTTCGTTTTCCCGGCTCCATCGCGAGATCAATTGGAACTTCTTGTTAGAGGGTACGTGACCCAAGTTTTTGGGTAAGTATATGATTTATTTATCCACAACCGGGTATGTCAAATGTGGAATCCATTTTGTTGTATGATGTCATCTTGGTTGACTTTCTTCAAATTTTTCATTCTACTTGAATTATGCTGGTAAAAAATTTGTAGTACAAATGGTGGCTTCAACTTATTATGAATACAGGGAAGCTAGTAGTGGTAAGTTTATTTATATTTTATGGGAATATGAGTGTTATTGTTCTTTAACAGCATTGTTCGGTGATGGAACATGGTCACAAATTTAGGACAGCAGTGTTAGTTTGTTGGCAGCCGGTTCGACCATAAGGCAGATTTTTTGGTTTTAAGGCCCCAAATTTAGGATGGTCCCTATTTGATAGTTCTTGTATTTATCAAACAACAGTTTGTAATGTGGAAAGAATTCTTGAATAAAAAGAGTAGGCCTCAATTCCAAATAGACAAAAAAAAAAAAAAAAGGACTGTATTTTCCCAACGGTCTTTCCTGCAAGTGGTGGTTAGCTCATGCGGTAGAGCTCTTGGATGCCCTACTCTGCATCCCGGGATCAGGTCTCACTCCCCCCCTCCCCATGTAAGTTGGAATGACAAATGAAAAAAAAAAAAAAAAAGGTCTTTCCTAATTTATTGTCCCGGAAAATTAATTAAAGGAAAAATTAGGCATAAATACATTATATTTTACCTTTTTGAAGGTAAGGACAATGAATTTTTGCAATCAAATATAAATTAATATTAATTTAACAGAGGACAAAACACACCCACTAAAGTATATTTTGCCCTCAATTTGTTCAACTTGTTTTTTCGATTCTCTACGGATGTACTGGAGTACGTCAACTGCTGCTTTTTTTTTTTAAAATCTTTTCCTCTTTCATTCCCCACCCCACTTATCTCTCTTCAATGGATTGATATGTGAAGCATTGATATCTGCTTCACAATTTCCAGACTCGGATTCTATGCTTTCATCTCGGTAATTGATTTTCAAAATGTGAACCTTCTTTGGTGGACGACAATGACTCAAACCACCATTGATGACTTGGACCGCCGTCACTGATCATAAAATCGAGCAACAAATTTATACTCATCAATTATCACATAGTTTCTAGTTTTTATTTAGATGTATATTACGCAAAAATGGAACGATCTGCAACAAATTGATTAAATATTGGAATAGAGAACAGAGAGAGGAAAGGGGTTGTACTTGGTTTTTTTTATGCAATTTACGATGATTAGTGAGGTTTCACTAGCCATGAAATTTGACGTATTATCATACATTTTGGGATGATTAGTGAGCTTTCACTAGTTTAAGGAGTTGATAGTTGACTAGTTGGTCGATTTTTTGAATTTTCGGTACGAAATTGTAACAACTTTTAAATATAGTGAAATTTCAATAATTTTTTGACCGCCGGAAGTGGTAGGCTGGAGGTGGGGTGGTGGTCGGCGGGAGGTAGGAGTTGATTTTTAAAAAAATTCGGGGTGGTGGTCGACGGGAGGTAGGAGTTGATTTTTTTATATTTTCTGTACTAAATTAGAACTTTTAAAAATTAGTGAAACGTCACTATTTTTTTGGGTTGCCGAAAGTGGTCGGCCGGAGGTGAGGTGGTGTTTGGCCAGGAGGCAGGATTTGATTTTTTTTGAATTTTCTGTACGAAATTAGAATTTTTAAAAATTAGTGACATTTCACTAATTTTTTTTGTCTTTATGTTTGATTGCAAAAGTTCCTTGTCCTACCCTTTAAAAATGTCAAATGTTTTTTGTCTTTATGTTCGATAGTAAAAGTTTCTTGTCTTTCCTTTTAAAAATGTCAAATGTTTTGGATTTTTGGCTAAGTGGCCCAAAATTAAATCACATTTATTTGCTCTCTTACAGAGGCGGCTCCACTTGTATCTGAGAGTGGTCACCCGAACACCCTGAATTTTTTTTTTCCTTAGAAATACATGTAAATTTTTTGTTTTTAATTTTTTTTTTTGTCATTTTGAACACCCTAACCTAAATGTATGAACAACCTACCCAAAATGTTTGAACATCCAATCTCAATGAGGGATACATTTTCGCCCATCCCATAAATTTTTTTTTAGCCCAACCCATTCAAATTTTTGTCCAAACTTAAGCCCAACCCACAATCTAGGGATTGATATGTAATTAATCAAAAATTAAAAAAAAAATATTTGTAATTTATCAAAAAGAGAAAGGGGGTGGGGGATGGATCTAAAAGTTGAAGTCTATCACTATTCTATGGGAGATCAGTAGATGAATAATTGATTGGTTACTTATATTAAGAGTGATGTATTTGATACCGTCGATAATGATGCTGTTTTGCAACGGTTTCAAAATATGAGAAGTCGTCGAGGGCAATTGTAATATGCTAAAATACTTTGTTGTTTTTTGGTGGCGTTGTTGATATTAGTAGAATTTTTGTTTTGTTTATGTACAATTATGATTTATTAGAGGACCATAGTAGAATTTCTATTTTGTTTATGTACAATTATGATTTTTAGAGGACCATAGTTGAATTTTTGAACACCTTCGTAAGAATTCCTGGAACTGCCATTGCTCTCTTATAAAAGGAAGAGTTGTGACTTTTGCATCTAAAAGAGCAGGCAACATATATTAGATAGTGATAATGCCAAAATTATTTTTATTGTGCCAAAACTCCAATGCATAAAAGGCATGTACATTGCACATAAGTACAAACATTTTATGCATTGGAGTTTTGACACAATCAAAAATAATTTTGGCATTAACATTTTCCAATATATTTCATACAAACTTTAACCAATGTGGAAATGCCTATTTTAAATTGCCACCTTAGGCCGCAAATTCAAATTGCTTTGAGCTGGCTCTTTTTAGAGAGTGTTTGAATCTACTTTCTACATTTTCATTATGGCTTTTCACCTTTTGATTGTTTGGCAGCTCACATTAAGGGGGTGTTTGGGAGTCTTATTTTTTTTTACTTTTTGCATTGTGCATTAGTGCTTGAGAGATATGAGCAAAATATATTCTGTAGGTTTTTTTGTTTACCAAAATGAGAAAAGTGAAAAATGTGAAGTCAAAAAGCTCCTCTCTCTACTTCTAACTTCTCTTTTCTAAACCCAAAAACCGAAAACTCATTTTGGTAGGATAAATTCTTAGAGGGTGTTTGGCCACCTCTTTTTTGCCTTCTCATTATTGTCTTTTTTACTTTGGGTGTTTCGATGGTGTGAATCAAAATGGGTTTTTGAAAGAATAAGAACTCATTCTTTTCTTTTTTTTACGTTTAGAGAAGAGAATGGAAAAAGAGATTTCGAGGAGCTTCCCAGTTTCCACTTCTGGTTTTGATGGGAGCAAGAAAGACCAAGTTTCCACTTCTGGTTTTGATCACTCTTGACTTTCAAGACAAAGCAGAGAGAGAGAGAGAGAGAGAGACTACTGGCGCGAAATGTGAACAGAAGAAGGTGATGACCTACAAGAAGTTATTTTTTGACGTCGTTAGGGAAATAAAGAAAATTTATAACCAAACAAAGTAGAATTTAGGTAGAAAATTAGATAAAACTCACAGAATTTGGTATAGACGAGATTCTAAACTAAAAAATGAACAAGCCTAGAGGCTAGAGTATTTATTTTGACCAAGCAATATGAAAAATAAGCCACAGAAAATATAAAAAATAACCCACTGGGAAATATTAAAAATACATCGTTATTTTACTTAATCGTTATTTCTTTTTAATTACCAAAAAATTATCAAAATAGTTGGAGACTTTCAATTAAGAACAAAACAAATTTCAATACTCCATAACTTTAAAAAATTGCTAAAAACAATATTCATACACATTATAATAGTACCATAATAAAGAACGAAGGGCAACATGATAAAAAACCAACCCATAATTCATTTTGATAATTTATTGCTCAAAAAAGAGCCTATTACAGGGCATAACACCTGTTGTTTCTTTACAACATACTGGAAAGAGTATCTTCTTGTTCTTGAGGATTTTCCAGAGCTAACATATGTTCTCTAAAAGAAGTTGCAACTTCTTCCCTTTGCTCCGGCTGCCCCAGCATGTCAAATACGATAGCCATCAAATAGAAAGCTTCTGCCACCAACTCATGATACTGGTAATAAAAAACGTTGTCATCTCACCAATGATAATTTTACTCAAAAAAAATTCAAATAAGGATTGAATTGAAAAAATTCACACAAGAAACAAAGGTACTCCACAGTCTGCATATGAAAGGTAGACTAAGTTGGATTTGAGCATTCTAAAAGATATCCTAGTAATGAAATATATGTATATGTAATGACAAAGTTGAAACTTATCAGCAGGATATGTTGAGAAAAACTTAAGGGGTATCATTATTGAAGGGTATACCTTGTCAAATGGAATTTACTTGAAAGCGATATCCTAGTAATGGAACATATGTAATGACAAAGTCGAAACTTATCAGCAGGATATGTTGAGAAAAACTAGAATTTACTTGAAAGTGACACGGAATGATTTCGTTAGTGATGAACCAGAAGGTCCCAACAATGGGCATAAACGATTCCCAGTTAACATACAATGCTAACCAAATTTTGCCAGCACAAATGCCGAAAATTAGCAATTTTAAATTAGGAAATCATCTGACCTCTAAATATTGAAGCTCTTCAGCAGCTTGTCTCAAGGGATCCAGCACTACCTGAGAATCTTCAAAAACTGGAGAAATATAGCACGGTAAAATAGCACATTTCAGACAGGTAATACAGGAGTATCTCACAAATTCACTCATCTTTCTTTCAATAGTAAGTGTTGATTGCGCAGTGAGCGGGTGGATGGGTCTGTGCTGGTGGGGTGGGCCGCAAGAGTAGCATTTGCTAAACAAGTCCTTTTTTTTATACTGAATAGGTCCATGAAAGTATGTCACAATTGCTGCTTATCAACTTAGGCTCCGTTCAGTTGCTAAGAATGTTGTGCAGGAAAGTCAGTTATGGGAAAAGTGAATTCAAGTGAAGTAAAAGAAAAGAAAATCTATTTTCCTATGAGTGTTCATTTGACAAAGGAATTATGTAGGAAAACTAAAATTTAGTTGTTCATTTGCCAAGGAAAAGAAACTTACGGGAATCTTACTTTTTCTTTATTCAATAATTATTTCGAAATAAAAATAATTTTGGGAGCTATTTATCTGGGGGAAAAATCAATACATACAAATTGTTACCTTGAATCATCAGGTGACTCTAAAATCAGTCATAAAAAAAAAGAAAAACTTCTATGGTTTGGCTTAATAAGCCAGGTTGACTTTTTTTTTTTTCCGTCTATATTCAATTTTTTCATATGTATTTGTTTCGCGTCAAATTTTTGTGGATTATTAGTTTGTCTCGACGAGAGGAATCGAAAAAATTAAAAATAATGATTGAAGCTCAATTTTTTTTTTTGAATAGAGACAAAAATAAGCCAAAAAGTAATATATTTTTTTGTTGTTGATATTTTTGCCTTATTCAAAGAACTTTTAGTTTTGATCATATTTTTTACTTTTTTGATTCTCTCGTCTAGACGAACAGATAATCGACAAAAAATAGACGCAAACTAACAAATGCAATAAAAAACTAAAAAGAAAAAGAAAGCCAACTGGCCGGCTTATTTGGATACTTAAAAGATAAATAGATAAGATAAAATAAAACCAATGTCAACCGACGGTAATTAATTGGTTGGTACAAACAACACTAAAGATTAATAACAACATTAAAAACACACATCCTTAAAACCAACATATTGGTTATGTTGCCTATATTTATAGCAAAAAACAAAGAAAAAATGAAGAATTGTACGAAATAAGGGAAAGAAAGGAGTGAGGGAGAACGTTGGCAAAACAAACTTGAGAATGAAGGGAGGATAGAACTTTCCCGTGACGCTAAATTCTATATATTTTGCAAGACCTGTTTTAAGGGAAAGTGAATCCTGGTGGGAAAATTATTTTCTAGGATCCTATCATTTTTCTTGTAACAGAACACTCCAAAATATGTGGGAAAGCTAACTTTCCCATCCTTTTCCATCCTTTCTTGACAACTGAACGGGGCCTTAGTATAGGGTATCAGCGTGGAAAAGCATTGTCTTGATTTTTGACTCTAGCTAACATCCAAGTGGGACAAGGGTCAAATATATGCACATCCCGATGGAGAGCGTTAAGTCGGATTCATGTTTTGTGAACATTTTTGTACTTCCATATATTGACTTACTTTATAAAATTTTATAAGTCTCCTCTTGAGGGGGAAGGTTTATGTATATGAGCTACCAGGTTAACACTTAACAAACTAATTCAAATCTAAAGTTGTTAATATACCACAAACAAGTGAGACAGTTCCAATAGTTCAGATGGAGACTGAAGAAAAGACAACGCAGTACCTGAAAAGCTTGGATCTGATAGATAACATTTTGCTTCAGCAATAAAGGCCCGGGCCCGAAGCTCTAAACCTCCATGACCGAGAATCATTGGAAGAGAACGATGAATAAGGTTTAAAGCCCATTTTGCATGGTTTGATCCAAGTGAGAGCCACAGTTCAGCCAATGAGAGCGTAGCTGAAGCTTTGAGAAGATCCAAGTTAAATGACTGGCAAAATGAGAGGCTTGCCAAAGCACAGGGAATTCCTAAAACAGCATTTCCTGATCTCTGATAACAGAACATGAGAGAAGCTTTACCGTTACAATATTTCAACCAAAGAAAAGAGATGAAGAATGCAGTTGATAATGAATTGCATGGCAATAAAGGTGTGGCACAAACCATACACATCAATTGTCCAATTTGTTTCATGGAAGGAACAAAATATGATGAAAAAACTCGCACAATAAGATTTCTATGAAAGTCCAAACGATCAATCTGCACATAATAGGTGTTGGCACATAATATATCTCTACTCTTCGTTTAAGTGCAGTAGTCCAAGACTCCAACATAACCTTTTTAAACCAAAATAAGCCCATGGGCTTCTGTCAAACAATTTTCAGTACCCTACTACTGATTGAGTGAAAAGACGGACAGATGCAGTATTCCTCGCAAAATGTCCAAATCTAGAATAATGTTGTTAGTACCTTGTGGATCTCAGCAAGCAACAATAGAATCATCGCATTTTCAACCTGCTTGTTGAGTTTGTGACACATGCAGAAGAGGGAATGTGCAACAGCTGCGGCCTGCAAAGCATATCGTGCAACAGAAAGGATGACAAAACTTGGAAAGATTTCAGACCAAAAAAAAGAAAAAGAAAAAAGCATAGCCCCACAAGATACACCAAGTTAACAACCCCTTGTAGCAATAAGTTCAGGAAGCTGAAGACAGGATAGGGAATAGTATCCTGATACGTGTGCTTCCTTGCTCTCAATGAAAATTAAATAAATAACCATATACTAAGAGTTCAGCGTGTGCAAAACAATAGACCTGACTAAACTGTTTTGCAGCGAGCAATGTCCGAGCATGGCGAAGGCTTGCTTCTGTCTTCAGCTCCATGTCCACACCAGTTACAGAAGATGCCAATACTCCTAGCTCATCACACAATTGATGAGCTAGTTTCAAATGTCCCCTGCAAGGCACTCAGCATCGAACCAAATATCTTCTTTACAAACAACCAGATACCATGCATCCCATATTGTTTGTCCATTTTCGGTAGTCGTGCCTTTAATCGGATCAACAATAGGACAATATTGCAAAAACAATTCCAACAATCGCAAGAACTAGTTGACAACTTCTGATCAGTGAAATTTTTAAAAAATAATAACAAACATGCATTATTTGGTGACCTGACTGAAGGCAAACAACAGTGTGGGAGAGAGGGAGTTTTCAAAAAGAAATTAAAGCCGGAGTAATGACCTTACCGATGTAAGGCACGCTCATGTAGCAACTGCAGTTTTAGTATCAATATTCGAGATTTTGATACAGACAAAAACATCTCCTCCACAATTTTGAAAGCAGCAAATGCTTCTGCAGATGACATAATAATTTGCTACGTCCTCATCAGAAACAAAAATAAAGAAACGTCTGCACTGTGTACATAACACTAACAGGGAGAGAGAGAGAGAGAGAGAGAGAGAGAGAGAGAGAGAGAGAGAGAGAGAGAGAGAGAGAGAGAGAGAGACCAGGCATAAAATATTCTTCATTTATTCCCTTAATTTCTCAACTAAGTTGAAAGTAATAAACATAACTTTCCAAGACGAAAAATTGAATCAATAATGGTGACGTGCGAAAAGATTTGCTTGGATAGTATCAAAAAAATTTCTAGTAATTTACGTTGTTAGATGTTTGCAAAATAACCTTGCATGTAGAAGGCACACCAATTGAACAGAACAAGTGACACACAATAGAAGATTACATGTGATGGAAAGGACTTTGAACTCTCATGCTCTTCCTCTACATCAAGCCCTACAATGGGTACCAAAAATGTACCGAAACAATGGGTACCCAAAATGTACAACGGCATGAGGGGCCCACTTTTGAGTCCCGAACAAACAATCCGGACCGTTGAATAATTTTAAAATAATTTTTCGTGCGGGACCCACTTTGCTGTTGTACATTTTATGTACTCCGTTGTTTCAGTACCCATAGTCGGGTCCATACACATCTACCCACCATTTGATGTAGTCAAATAATGTTCAAAAGCATGACAAACTTCAAAGGATTGAAGAGTTCTGTTACAATTCCTTTTGAACAATTAGGTACACCAAAAAGTTTCAGAAGATCTAAGTGCGGCTGAAGGAGAAGGTACAACTACACCTGTCTACATTTCTAGTACATCTTTCTTTAAAAATCTTTTCAGCAAATTCTGTAATGCGACAATTATAAAATCCTAATGGAGTATGTTTCTTATAGAATAGTACTGTCTAAATTTAACTATACATACAAGATGTTATAGATATAATAGTAATATTACGTGAACCAAGTATCAAACAAAAACTTGTCAGATATTAAGAGGAAATTAAGATAGGCTAAGCAAAAGGGGCACTCCTATGTTCACATTAGAAGATTAGCAACAATCATACAAATTTGACTGCTCAACATCAAACCAACAGCCAGAGGAACACTCTGGACAATTCCATTTCTTACGAGCAGAACACCAGATGTAAACTGATTCTGAAGTTCAAGAAATACACATTAACTGAAGGAGACAGATATGTTTAACAGGTTAATAATCATCAAATATCAGAGATACAATAAAAATTTAAAGCATTTAATTGACCTTGGTACCCTTTAAATACTGCCAGATGTTGGACAAGCTTGGTATATGCTAATGCAGCATCAGCTGAACTGGAAGTAGGGAAAAAAAAACAGAGAGGCAAATTTAGGCTCAACTGCTCAATAAGTTGTGAAACGGAGAAATGACACTACGGGAGAAGAAATATCTGATGAAGCATCAAAAGTATAACAACCTTGGTACATTTCAGTTCGTAATTACCTTGAGGTGTCAGCGAAGCAAGTTGCATAAACCAGTGCATTTATCTGAGCAAGAGGGGCACTGAAGAAATGGAAGGGGATGAAGGATACTTTTAAAGCAGATACATAGCAGGTAGTTCAAAAAGTTCAAGGAACTATAAAATTTAGGGAAATTTATCGAAATGGTCCCTCTAGTTTCACCCCTGTCTCGATTCCGTCCCTCTATTTTCAATTTCACTCTAACGAACCCTGTAGTTTCAATTTTGGTCGAATTAAGTCCAATCGATAACGGACGTTTGTAAAGATGACGGAAATCCCAATTTGGTGGTTTTTTGAGGGGCAAAACAGACTTTTTGTCCATCCTTCTTCTTCCCCAATTTGTAACCCTAACTCTAATCCTTTCCTTTGCAAAAAAAAAAAAAAAAAACATATACAAACAAACATATCAGAAT
>JAXBDA010002394.1:4589-43075 GCA_036023075.1 Gaultheria prostrata
CCCCAAAAAAAAAAAAAAAAAATCAACGCCAGTACTGTCCTCTCTCCCTCCATTCCCGCCGCAGCCACCAACGAAGCGTCCTCCTCCGACAACGACGACCCCCAACCCCCTCACGTGTTAGACGACGGGTTGAAAATCATACCCAGTACCTTTTTTTTTGGTACGTCGGTAATTCCTGGAATTTTTGTATTTGTGTATCACCATGCCATTAGGTTATTCAGTATTGAGTTCTTTTCTTTCCGAGAGAGAATAAAATTACTTGGTTGAAGGGTAATGATGGAACGTCTGTAATCCTGTATAGATTGTTTTAGAAAGTGTGAACTAAGAATCACATAAGTTGCTAGGCAATCTGACACTTTCTGATTTTCTATTTACTATACATTGTTTTAGAAAGAGTGAACTAATTCTGACATTTTTTATTGCCGCAAATTTTCCTTTTCCTGATTATTATTGGAGAGATCATTTAATCTCGTTGCGCATTTATAACAAGTGAAGTACTCAAAATATGGTTCATAATACATGCATGATATGGATTTTACGTAGTTCCATTGTCAATTCAGAGGACGAACCAAATGCATGGGAGATTTCTTTAATCTCCTTGCTCATTTACAATATCTGAAGTACTCAAAATACGCTTCATATTATTGAAGTACTGAAGTAAGGAATTGGTAGCACTGTGAGAGGTGACTATGTTTCAGTTATATGATATGTTACCTTATCTATTTCAAATTTTGTTGTTTATGTGATTGGCTTCTTGCCAATTCCTTACTTGTACATTTAGTAGTCATCTCCTTTTGGGCTTAGGGGCATATGATTGTCGGTGCCAATCTAATTGGGATGCTTTGGTCTATAGTGATGCCATTTTTCCTTTGTCTTTTTAATCTTTGTATCTATTACAAAGATTAATAAATTTATTTTTGCCGATAAAAAAAAAATGCGCTTCATATTTCGTGCATGATAATAGAGTTTATTTGTAGTTCCACCGTAAATATAGTTAACATATATAGAGGATGTACCAATTGCATGGTCTATTGTCCGCAGTTAATTAACTTGGAGAGTAAGATATGGTATTAAATGCATGTGTCTTCTATCTGATGTTTTTGTTTACATCTTCCATTTCAAGTGATATTACTCTTGCTCAGTGAGTAACATATTTTTTTGACCTTTAAGAAGCATTCATTTTAATGCTAACATTGGAACTCTCCTTATGCGATGTCTACCTTTAGTGACATGATTATTTTTTACGGTAGATGCATATTGATTATTTATCTTGAAAGTCATTTCTTGGAAGTACCGACAATTTTTCATATCTCAACCATCTCTCTCTCTCTCTCTCTCTCTCTCTCTCTCTCTCTCTCTCTCTTATAAGAAGCAACATAATTTTCCTTTTTTTTTGTTAACCTCTTAGAACCTATCTATGTCCTTCCAAAGAGACGCAGACAATCAATAAGAAAAGAAAGTCAGAAAACACTACTCATAATATATCAGAAAAATTGACTGAGTGTATCATTATTTTTACCAGATTGACAAAAGTTTTGAACCGAGTGTGAATGTTTTCCTTTTATATGGAAAACGCAACATAGTAGATATGCATTTTAATGTTTAATGTCAGGTTGTCAGGGTCGGCAACTCAGTTGGTTATCTAGGCACAGAAATGGCAAGGAAAGTTGGCAGAACCTTTCTTTAGGACCTTTAAAAGATATGTCAACTTAAACAAGTTGTCAGGTTGGAAAACTGTGGTTTCATTTGAATAACTTCTTCTTGTGCATTTAGGACTTACTACCGGAGTAATCAATGTTAGTATTCCTTGCGACTGTCTTGTAGTGTGACAGTTTTTTTGTTTGAGTAATTTACTATTAGGAAAGGATTCCTCCTAAAGAATGTGATTAACGATGCAGATGAGAGGAACCGAAGAGTGATGTGGTCGATATAAGATGCAATGATAAACAAAAGACACATGGTTCGTCTACCTCGTGCTTTTCATATTTTTTTTTTCCCGAAATCATCTATATGTTTGTGTCATCTATGTATAGGTGGATTGTTTAGTTCAGTTACTTAGTTTCAAACAACGATATGATTCATTAGAGGAGTTGATGAATCTTTTACTTTTATTTTTTTGGAATTTTGAGCATATCAATCAACTATTCATTGGTTACTTTTATCTTAGGGTGACCGGGGAGGTATGGTGTTAGCTTCTTCTTTCTCATTTCTCCCTCTTCTTTCACCACCAAACAAGAGATTTTTAGGGTGATTGGATTGGGGTGGTGTTAGATTCTTCTTCCTTTCTTCTCCCACTTCCAAACATGGGATTCCTAGGTTGGCCGGGTAGGGGTAGGGGTTAGCACCATCTTGCGTACAAATGGTTTGGACCATTGTGATGAAGGGAAATGAATTTTGACCGTAGGAGTATACTTCAATACATACTATAATAAGAAAGAAAAAAAGAGATTCTCTAATTACTTTTTCTCCTATTTTTATACTAGTAATTAGATGGAGTATTTCGTAATTGTATATTGTAGTTATGCTTTTCTAGTATTTTTTATTTAAATTTTGAATTATTATACTAGTAACTATATAGAGTATTTTGTAATCGTATATTATTGTTCTACTTTTCCAGTATTTTTTATTTAAATTTAATTTTTATGTATATGCACAAATAAATTATACGTTAACAAGAAATATTATAAGTTCACATGCATAAAAAGAAATTTTACATAAAATTTAATTAGAGCATCACCATTCACCAATCCTTTCCATTTTTTCTACTTAAACACAAATTTTGTGTAAAAACATCAAAAATTCATCTACGACATACCCATTTTGAGTACCCTTTTCTGGGAAACAAAATCCAAACACCTATTTTATTTACAATTGTGTCATCCTAGCTTTTAAAAAAAACACAGAAACAACACATTCGTCGTTGTCGTTGAGGGGGAGAAGGAGATGAGGAGATGAGTTGGAGAGCACTTTTGGGTATAAATTGGGGTTTACCATTGGAGAAGGCAAATCCAAATGGAGCTTTTGATCCAATTTTTTAAAACCTAATCCTGAGTCACAAAGGGTAAAGAATGGTGATGATCTTACCGTGCTTATCTATTACTACTATAAAAGCAGCAGTTGGCATGCCTATCATGCACTTCTTAAATTACTACTCTACCCTGTTCTCTTTTAAGTTATTACCCAAATAGCTACCCCGCTTCAGTTCCTCACCACCGTGTATTGCTTTTAGAACTAGACCCACCAACTTTAATACTCTATTTAGGAAATTTATTATTCAGTGTCTTGGGCTCCTATCCACCACTATTCAACAAAACCGAACACATGAGGTCTCATCGTAACCAAAACTAATTAAATAATTCATGGTCGTCAGTACTGAGAAATCAAACTGATGATGGAAACGATTGGAACTGTAAGGGAAATTTTTTCAATATATAAAAAATATTAGCCTAATGTTGTGGAAGTCCAACATTAGAATAGAGATGCTACGTATAAAGATTATATAAATGTATAAGAGCTAATGGAAATTTCGTGATAATGGAGAAAATTAGAAAACTTGAGATATTTGCCAAGTTTATGAACAAAATGGAACAAGACAAATTGCCGGAACACCTTCGCCGTCATCGTCGTTGTAAACTCCAGCAAAGGTATTAGAATACAAACCTAAAGGCTACAAAGGTGCTGACAGAACAATTGGATCTACCCATAACCCAATAATGATTTTTTTGGTAAACAAGAAAATAAAAAGAAACAATGCTATTATCATTATGCATTCTACCACACTTGTTATGGAAAATCGGTTGCATGAAAATGATTCATTTGCCACGACGTAGAGTGAAATCAAGATCAATGCTTTTTATCCTTACAACTTAAATAAAACAAAGTAAATTGTGTATCGGATGCTAAAAAAGTTCAGTTTTTTTACGGTTTTCAAGAAGCTTATCATTTTGCCATTTTGGTATTCCTTTTGTTGAAATAAAAAAAAAACCCCAAAAAACAAAATGCAAAAATACAACACCCCCAAAATGGGCTAGGACGGCGCATGTCCTTTGGAAAAAGGGGAAAAGGAAAAAAAAAAAAAAAGTGGTACTACTAGACAACGAAACCCTAGTGATCTCTCACCACTATATAAACGCCCTAGTAGGCCGTAATGTATACATATCCTAGATATACACCTGCGGCTGCTCCTTGATGGAAAGCTCACCTCGACATATGGAGTGTGAGGAAGATGGACAGGAAGAGGAAGCTGAAATCAGCACCTCTCTCATCGGATTAGAGATTTACCAGAAAGGTTTGTTCATTAATCTATAAGATTTCGCATTTCCTTTTCTTTACCTTGGAGTTTTATGTTGTTTTTTCATCACTCAATCATCTCTATCTGCCCAAATCATCCAACAGATTACCAGGATCGAAGACGGGGATGTGTGAGACACCGAGCTCTCAGAATCCTCTGAGGTCATATTGGAGGCCATGGCTTCGCATTTTTTCTTCTTCTTGTAAGCCTCGACAGCTTCTTCCTCAGTACTGTAAGTACCCAACCAGACCCTCTTTCTCATGAAAGGGTCTCGAATCTCTGCTGTCCATGTCCCCCATTTCCGCTGCCGAACACCCTTGTGTTTCGAACCCGAGGACAGCCGTCGACCCGGATTAATCTCATCGGATTAGAGATTTACCAGAAAGGTTTTTTCGGAACCAAGTTGCCCTTTCAATAACGAATAGAGTGGTCTGCTAGAAATAGCTATTTCAATTATTGTTTCAGTGAATTACCAAAAGGTTTATGTGATCATTTGTCCATTTTTGTCTCCCTTGAACATGTATGGTTTGCAAGTGGTGGCTAGCTCATGCGGTAGAGCTCTTGGATGTCCCACACTGCATCCCAGGATCGAGTTCCGCTCCCCCTTCCCTATGTAAT
Organism: Gaultheria prostrata; assembly: GCA_036023075.1. Lineage (NCBI taxonomy): Eukaryota > Viridiplantae > Streptophyta > Magnoliopsida > Ericales > Ericaceae > Gaultheria > Gaultheria prostrata. The sequence continues at coordinate 9,499 of JAXBDA010002394.1, forward strand.
AGATTATGAATGACGAATGACAAAAAAAGAAAAGAAAAAAGAACATGTATGGTTTGTCATATTACAGTGGGATGGCCATGAGAATTTTTGTTTCTTTCTTGCCTTACATTTTGGTTATAACTGGAATTATCTTTCTTGCCTTACGTTTTTGGTAATAACTGGAAATTTTGGTATGTTACAGTATTGGGGTATAAGTTGTTAGCTGTAAACTTGGAATCAAGAAATGCAAATTGAAGAGATTTAACAGCAGAAAAGCCTAGTTGTGGGCTGCAAAAGAAATATTGTGGGCACCGCTGCATGGTGGCGTACACCCTCACTTTTACATTTACGTGGAATCTATACGTCTAGGTCTCGGTCCGACGTAAATGTGTGTGTAGAGAGTTAATGCATCACGTGACGGTGCTTAGGACTTAAGAGTAACGGGAATTAACCTTTCTTCTAAAGAAAGTAAAATTGCTTGAATCTGGCACCATGTCTGTGATCTGTACCTCCTTATTTAGAGTCTTATGTGGTATTTTCTTGCAAAAGAACCCATTTATGTTTCAATTTTAATAACTTGTTCGGGATCTCTTAATAGGATAAAATAGAAAAGTTAAGTGCTGATCAACACAGAGTATGCTCATTTGGATTCATTGGGCCCTATTGAACGATATGCTTGGTCTTCGGAGATTAGTTGAGACTAGGTGATTCCCGGCGTGCCTAGCACACTAGGTGTTACCCGTCGATCTTTAATTGTTTTTGATTTATTTACCGTAGTTGTTTCAATGATAAATCTAACATGAACAAATGCAGTTCCCCAAACTTCCAAACGTGAATCTCCTTCATTGCAAATGAAGGCCAACCACGACGATGAAAGGAGAAGTCATATAATCAGAACTTGTACGCTATTTCTGTATGATTAAAAAGGTCTGGCATGTCCTTCACATTCAACACCTCTGAAGAAAAGTGGAAAAGGGAAGAATTCAGCCCTAAGGCTTAATGCCCGTTGAACACTTTACAAGTCATCCTCTCACCATATATCAACCCAAAAAGTTAGAAAAAGAAAATAGTTAGATTTATCCCATGGCGGTGTGCGCATGAACTTAGCATTTGTGATCGTTGGCCAGGAAGTGATCTGAGTTCTAAATATCTGTTATGTCATCATTTATTAAGCTGCAAATACACCAAGGAACTTCCTATCCTGGCTTCAGCAACGGATTTATAAATGCTAGGCAATCAATACCATAGGCTAAGAGCTAGCTCACCATATTGGGCAATATGAACCAAGTTGGCAGCTGCTGCGTAATAGGCACCTGCCCAAGTTGTTGCGAAATCAGCTCTAGTAATATATAGGTAAAGATCTGCTCTAGTAGAGTGCTAGAAAAGTGTAAGTTTGCAGATTTAATTTACATATAAGTTAATGTGAACTTTGCGGGAGATTTACCGCCAGTGTTGGCAAATCACACAACCCCAAAAGATCTGGTAAAAGGTGTTTGTGGAATCGAATTTACATCAAAAGATTTGCTACCATTTGAAACAGATTCATAAAACAAAACCTCAAGGTTCACAAGTACTCCCCATTCACCAAAACCAACAGGCACAAGCACATTGACTCAAGTTGGATTCATAACACCAAAATAACATGCAAGAACATATCCAGTTGTCCACTATTCGATGTTGGTACGTGGAATACAAGTAAATAAATTCTCAACATCACTTCGTTAATTATATACCAAATGGCTTGTGTATCTAACAGCCCAACGAAGCCGTCTACAATTCTTTAGTCATCTCTCAAGATCCCTAATCCAAGGGATTCCTCTTAAGTACTGCAATTCTAGAATGCTAAATAATAACATTAAACCGAAACTGCAAGTGCATTTGTAGTCTTATGTTTTGGCTTTCTTGTGGTGTGTTTGGTTTGATCTACAGGAGCGATGGAGCTGGCTGTGCTGGTGCCATGGTCTTGAAGATCTAGACTACAAAAATTTGCTTTGGGTTATTCCTGTGTAGCTGTGCATGTAGGTCTTGAGGTTCACTTTGCATTCGCATGGAGCAGTCAGTTTTTGAAGCATCCCCATTGAGAGCTTTTCCTGTGTAATGTGGTCTGATTTAGTATGGACAGTGTAAATGATATGGAATTGATTGTATTAGGTTGATGTAGATTCTTACGTGCTTGTGTTGTCTATCATTTCAGTTCCTGTAATTTCGCAGAACTGTTCCGCTACATCTGCGAACATTGCTGCCTGGATTGATTCAGTCCCATAGGTGGTTTCATTGTTGAATTTTTATCCTTCATTTGATGAGATATGATTAGGAGCCTGCATTTGATGAGATATGATTACGAGAATGATAAGAGCATACAGAGGATTTTGGTGCGCTATAATAAGATTCTAATGAAGTTCTATGGGTTGTGTTTTGAAATTTCTGGGAATGGTAGCAGTATTATATATGAATTGAATAACACAGTTGAATTAAAGTGTAATTTGTGCATTATGCAATAACAAATAGTTTACTGAAAGTGAAATAGTTGTGAGCAGAGTAGGTAAAAGAAGGGATCCAAATTTGTGCATTATGGGTTATGGGGATACCTTGGAAATACATTTGTGCCTCTGTTGCATAGTGAGCAAGCCAAGTAGAGGAGTCTCTGCTGGTAGTCGGTGACTCGTGCTATTCAGGCTGGAACGGGTTTAGTGACAGAAAATTGCATAAGATGATATTCATAGAACTAAAGCAATAAACTGAAAATGGGTGTTTAGCCTCGCGAGCGATCACAAGAGGATCATCACTGATCAGCGTTAAGTTGTTATTAAACCACTCTAATCCCTCCTCAACAGAGACGAAAGACTTGTAATGGAAGGCAGCAGCTGCGAAAAGTGTGTTTCTGTTTCTGTTAATATTGTCCATTGATTTGCAATCCGCAAAGACGACCAGGCTGCTTGGATTGCATTTAAGAAACGACAGCAGCAGATTTCAGTAGCAGTTTTGCTAGGATATTGCTCTCTGAAGCTACAAGAGCACTGCTCAGATCTCTAACATTGAAGACCTCATGTTTGCTTTCCAAATCTTTATCTACCATCAGATAAAACCCTAACCTGGATGCGTATGAAAAATCCTTTATGCGGGTTCAAAGAAACTGATGCAGAAAAGCATTTATATTTAGCTATGAAAACAGAATGGAGACAACATATTTCTTTACTGAATATTTGACCTAAGAAAAATGAACGAAGCCTAAGACAAGAAACTCACTTTGCTCAACGTCTATAAAACACTCGATTCAGCTAAGAATCAAAGAAAAGAAAGCTTACCAGTTTAAATTATGCCCTTCACCACAGATCTAAAGGCAGATTTAAGGTTAAAAATGAAAACTATCGTAGTAGAAAAATCAGTCAGACAGAGAATAAATTTAAACCAGGTCTAATAGAAAAGCTTAAACAAAAATAACATTTTGAAGTTGAAGCCAAGCTCCACATGAGACACCAAGTAACAAACATTACTTTTATGGGCGGAAAAGGTACACTATCTTCCAAGTGCTTTAAACCTCAAAGTATCCAACTCGCCTAAAACAGCTACTAGTTAATCCAAAACTCAAGTTCTCTCAGGTGCCAAAGTATAACCAAATCTTAAGCAATACTCATGTCCATTGCTTCCCACACTTTCTCAGCATCTGAACAAAAAAGTAATCTAACAACAAATTAATAAACTCGTGGAGATGCCTCACGATACTCTCTTATCTCCATTTTTCAAACAACTTATCATGTTTCCTCACCTGAATGTATAAATACACTGAAAAGAGAGTAGTTTGAAGAACAAGCCTTGTAACAGTAACGTGTATTGAGCTTGTTAGGTATGTTTGAGAGTGATAAAAGTTGCGTCTTCTTTTTGAGTTTTACCTTTTTTGGGGGAAACCAAATCCAAACCCTTTTTTCACAACACCTATTTTATTTACAATTGTGTCCTCCTAGCTGTTAAAAAAAACACAGAAACAACACATTCGTCGTTGTCGTTGAGGGGGAGAAGGAGACGAGGAGATAAGTTGGAGAGCACTTTTGGGTATAAATTAGGGTTTACCATTGGAGAAGGCAAATCCAAATCAAGCTTTTGATCCAATTTTTGTAAACCTAATGTTGAGTTAAAAATGGTAAAGAATGGTGATGATCTTACCACGCTTATCTACTACTACTACTCTAAAAGAGACAGTTGGCATGTTTATCATGCACTTCTTAAATTATTACCTTACCCTGTTCTCCTTTTAAGTTATTACCCAAATAGCTCCCCCTTTTCAGTTCCTCACCACGGCCTATTGCTTTTAAAACTAGACCCACCAACTCTAATACTCTATTTAGGAAATTTATTATTCAGTGTCTTTGGCTCCTATCCACCACTATTCAACAAAACCGAACACATGAGGTCTCATCGTAATCAAAACTAATTAAATAACCATGGTCCTCGGTACTGAGAAAACAAACTGATGATGGAAACGATTGAAATTGTAAGGGAAAGATTTTCAAAATATAAAAAATATTAGCCTAATGTTGTGGACGAAAATTTGTGATAGTGGAGAAAATTAGAAAACTTGAGATATTTGCCAAGTTTATTAGCAAAATGGAACAAGACAAATTGCCGGAACTCCTTCGCAGCCATTGTCGTTGTAAACTCCAGCAAAGGTATTAGAATACAAACCTAGAGGCTACAAAGGTGATGACAGAACAATTGGATCTACCCATAACCAAATAATGATTTTTTTGGTAAACAAGAAAATAAAAAGAAACAATGCTATTATCATTATGCATTCTACCACACTTGTTATGTAAAATCGGTTGCATGAAAATGATTCTTTTGCCACAACGTAGAGTGAAATCAAGATCAATGCTTTTTATCCTTACAATTTAAATAAAACAAAGTAAATTGTGTATCGGATGCTAAAAAAGTTCAGTTTTTTTATGGTTTTCAAGAAGCTTATCATTTTGCCATTTTGGTATTCCTTTTGTTGAAATAAAAAAAAACCCAACAAAACAAAATGCAAAAATACAACACCCCCAAAATGGGCTAGGGCGGCGCAGTGTCCTGTGGAAAAAGGCAAAAAGCAAAAGAAAAAAAACAAGGGGTACTACTCGTCAACGAAACCCTAGTGATCTCAACACTATATAAAAGCCCTAGTAGGCCGTAATGTATACATATCCTAGATATACACCTGCGGCTGCTCCTTGATGAAATATCCAACTCAAAATTAAGTGGCAATGAGTGGAGAGGTCCCAGTATATATTAAGTGATCACCCATTTCTCTCCTAAGCAATGTGGGACAATATTTCTTAACACCCCCCTCACGTGCAGCCGCATTTGAGGTCTGTCACGTGTGACCACTTTTGGGTTCTATCATCGTGCAACCTTTTTTGCTGGTCTGTCGTGGGGTGTGATTGTGATTTTTTTTATTTTAACGTGGAGTGGAATGAGCCCTGCTCTGATACCATGTGGAAACATCCAACTCAAAACCAATTGGCAATGAATGGAGAGGTCCCAGTATATATTAAGTGATCACCCATTCCTCTCCTAAGCAATGTGGGACAATATTTCTTAACAGATGGAAAGCTCACCTCGACATATGGAGTGTGAGGAAGATGATGAACACGAAGAAGATGGACAGGAAGAGGAAGCTGAAATCAGCTCCTCTCTCATCGGATTAGAGATTTACCAGAAAGGTTTGTTCATTAATCTATCAGATTTCGCATTTCCTTTTCTCTAACTTGAAGTTTTATGGTTTTTTTTCATCACTCAATCATCTCTATCTACCCAAATCATCCAACAGATTACCAGAATCATCAATAAACAGCGAGTCACTGTTCCATAGCATTTCTCATTGGTATTCAAATTCGAGGCCGAAACCATCGAGCCCAATTCGAGGACCGAAGACGGGGATGTCTGAGACACCAAGCTCTCAGAATCCTCTGAGTACATATTGGAGGCCATGGCTTCGAATTCGAGCTTTTTCATATCGTAAGCCTTGACAGCTTCTTCCTCAGTACTGTACGTACCCAACCAGATCCTCTTTCTCATGAAAGGGTCTCGAATCTCTGCTGCCCATGTCCCCCATTTCCGCTGCCGAACACCCTTGTGTTTCGAACCCGAGGACAGCCGTCGACCCAGATTAATCTCATCAGATTAGAGATTTACCAGAAAGGTTTTTTCGGAACCAAGTTGCCCTTTCAATAACGAATAAAGTGGTCTGCTTGAAATAGCTATTTCAATTATTGTTTCAGTGAATTACCAAAAGGTTTATGTGATCATTTGTCCATTTTTGTCTCTCTTGAACATGTACGGTTTGTCATATTACAGTGGGATGGCCATGAGAATTTTTGTTTATCTTTCTTGCCTTACATTTTGGTAATAACTGGAATTATCTTTCTTGCCTTACATTTTTGGTAATAACTGGAAATTTTTGTATGTTACAGTATTGGGGTATAAGTTGTTAGCTGTAAACTTGGAATCAAGAAAGGCAAGTTGAAGAGATTTAACAGCAGAAAAGCCTAGTTGCGGGCTGCAAAAGAAATATTTTGGGCACCGCTGCGTGGTGCCTTTAGGTCTCTGTCTGACCTAAGTGTGTGTGAAGAGAGTTAGCGCATCACGGGAAATACACCAAGGAACTTCCTATCCTGGCGTTCAGCAACGGATTTATAAATGCTAGGCAATCAATAGGGCTAAGAGCTAACTCACCATATTGGGCAATATGAACCAAGTTGGCCGCTGCTGCGTAATAGGCACCTGCCGAAGTTGTTGCGAAATCAGCTCTACTAATCTATAGGTAAAGATCTGCTCCAGTAGAGTGCTACTTAGTGTTAGTTTGCAGATTTAATTTACATATATATTAATGTGAACTTTGTGGGAAATTCAGTGCCGGTGTTGGTAAAAGGTAATTTGTGTAATCAAATTTACACCAAAAGATTTGCTACCATTTGAAACAGATTCATAAAACAGAACCTCAAGTTTCACATGTACCCCTCATTCATCAAAACCAACAGGGACAAGCACAAGTAAAAAAAAAAAAAAAACTAGGTTTTCTCCCTGTGAACGGAATTAGAGGTGTAAACTAGGCCACACTAACTAGGGCAAAAAACTTGCACTACAAGTTTAGACGTAGGCAAGACACAATATGGGCAAGCAATCATGTTACACTGTGGGATTTAAAGTTGGTCAGGCTGGGTCCTCATTTTGGTCTATGCGACACGAGCACAAAACGAGTACATCATGAGCACGTTGTGTGTACGAGACATGCACGAGCATAGCACATGCACAACACGGGCACGATACAGGAATGGAAGTACCATTTCTCTATATATGTGAGATTGATCCATTTAATGAATGACAAGAAAGTCCCAAACTAAAATAAATACAAAATATAGAAATAATGGTTTATAAGTTGTAACTATTTGATAATTCGTAGTCTAAACCTCTAAAAGGTAGATTGATAATTTTGTTCAAAACTTTAAAAATTTAAATTTACAAGACTCAATTAGGCAAGACATAGTACGGAATGTGGCTTCCTCACGCCAAACTAGATCTAGAATAATTTAACATGACATGATATGACATGACACGCTTAGTAGCTTGAGTTTTTTAGCTTGTTATTTTCAACTTCTTTCATTTTGCTTAATATAAAGACTTATAAAATTTATTCTGCACTTATCTCTCAAATACTATCACTGTTGCAATACTTCATACACATATCTCATGGACACTTTACAAAGTCAATAATATATTATGAACATAATTCAAAAAAATAGAAATAAAAAAAACAAAATCCAAAAACTGTCAGTTTGGAAAAAGGAAAAGAAAAAAGAGGTACTAGTCAACGCAAATAAGGGGGTGTTCCGCTAAGAGACTTTTTTAGTTTTTTGATTTTTCACGACTTATTATGTGAAGTATTGGGAGAGATTGACTGCCTCGATTCTAGGAATAAACAGACTTTTTGGTTTCTTTGAGTTAACGGAATAGGGCCCTCACCTCGACATAAACCATATATATACTAGCGAATGACCCGTGCCTGCACTCCACTGAACGAAATTCGAGTATGAAATACTGGAATGACATTCCAAAACCCATTCGTAGAAGGTTTCCAAAAAAAAAAAACTACAAAATAATAGAGCATCGCAACTAAACGTAATATGATGAAAATTACAGATTGACATTCAAAAAAAATAAAATATATAACAAACCAGCTAAAGTGATAATTGCTCATGGTGGGAATATGGAAAAGATAGACGACAAAATTAATTTTGGCTATTACGTGATTGAAGCTTTCCTTTTCAATTGTGGTTGTTAATTGAGTGAAGAGAGAATGAAGATTTGTGTTCCCAAATCAGTAATCATGAGTAAGGAAGGAGGGAGAGAGAGAGAGAGAGTATCAAAATAGGCAATGTTTTTGGGTTCCCAAGTATAGCTGACCATTTAGGCGGCAAAATCTGAGCCCGAAAATGCATCTTATCCATCGATTAAAAGCTTAATCGATCTAGGCCCTTGAGGGCTGGTGTGAAAATCCATCTTGACCATCTATTGAATCCAATGGCTAAAAATATAAGAGATTCAAAAAACTGAGCTCTTTTATAATATAGATACTACAATCTTGAAGCCCTAGCATATACCTAAGGCCTGATTTGGCAAATAAACATAAACATATTTTTTGGTTTATTTGGGGTCAATAAACCACATCCCTTTGGCAAAAAAACAGGTGGTGGTTTTTTGGTGACACGTGTGTGTGGATCGACGGTCAAGATGGAAGAAGGAGTGGAATAAACCACTATTTGAAACCAAATGAGTTTATGATTTATTGCTACATAAACAAAAAAACATGTTTATATTTATTTTCCAAATCAGGCCTAAGCCGGCGTTGGCGTTACTAGATAGATACACACTATGCTGGTGTTGGCGCTGCTCCTGTAAATCTCACTTTTGCATATGAAGAGTGAGGAAGTTGATGAAGATGACCATAATCCAACGCTTCACAAATTTAATAATATATTTTAACCATAATAAAAAATAAAAAATAAATGCAAAAATACAACACCCCTAAAATGAGCTTGTAACCTAGCGGTAATCTCCTGATTCTCTCATAAGCGAGATCGAGGTTCGAGCCTCGGTAAAGGTATTTGGAGTTTAGGGTTATGGATAGCTTTTAAACCCCCTCTGAATTAATTTACTAACCCCCACTAACCCCTCAATGATTTATATTGAATGGAAAAAAAAAAAAAAAAAAGGGCTAGGACGCCGCAGTGTCCTTTGGTAAAAGGGCAAAAGGAAAAGAAAAAAAAAAGTGGTACTACTATACAACGAAACCCTAGTGATCTCACCACTATATAAAAGCCCTAGTAGGCTGTAATGTATGCATATCCTAGATATACACCTGCGGCTGCTCCTTAATGGAAAGCTCACCTCGACATATGGAGTGTGAGGAAGATGATGAAGATGAAGAAGATGGACAGGAAGAGGAAGCTGAAATCAGCACCTCTCTCATCGGATTAGAGATTTACCAGAAAGGTTTGTTCATTAATCTATCAGATTTCGCATTTCCATTTTTCTACCTTGGAGTTTTATGTTGTTTTTTCATCACTCAATCATCTCTATCTGCCGAAATCATCCAACAGATTACCAGGATCGAAGACGGGGATGTGTGAGACACCGAGCTCTCAGAATCCTCTGAGGTCATATTGGAGGCCATGGGTTCGCATTTTTTTTTCTTCTTGTAAGCCTTGACAGCTTCTTCCTCAGTACTGTAAGTACTCAACCAAACCCTCTTTCTCATGAAAGGGTCTCGAATCTCTGCTGCCCATGTCCCCCATTTCCGCTGCCGAACACCCTTGTGTTTCGAACCCGAGGACAGCCGTCGACCCGGATTAATCTCATCGGATTAGAGATTTACCAGAAAGGTTTTTTCGGAACCAAGCTGCCCTTTCAATAACGAGTAGAGTGGTCTGCTAGAAATAGCTATTTCAATTGTTGTTTCAGTGAATTACCAGAAGGTTTATGTGATCATTTGTCCATTTTTGTCTCCCTTGAACATGTACGGTTTGTCATATTACAGTGGGATGGCCATGAGAATTTTTGTTTATCTTTCTTGCCTTACATTTTGGAAATAACTGGAACTATCTTTCTTGCCTTACATTTTTGGTAATAACTGGAAATTTTGGTATGTTACGGTATTGGGGTATAAGTTGATAGCTGTAAACTTGGAATCAAGAAATGCAAATTGAAGAGATTTAACAGCAGAAAAGCCTAGTTGCGGGCTGCAAAAGAAATATTTTTGGCACTGCTGCATGGTGGCGTACACCCTCTACCACTTCACATTTACGTGGAATCTATACGTCTAGGTCTCGGTCCGACGTAAATGTGTGTGAAGAGAGTAGTTAGCGCATCACGTGACGGTGCTTAGGACTTAGAGTAACGGGAATTAACCTTTCTTCAAAAGAAAGTAAAATGCTTGAATCTGGCACTTTCAGATCCTTTTATAAGCGAGAGCTTTTCATAATGTCTGCGATCTTATTCAGAGTCTTATGTTGTATTTTCCTATAAAAGAACTCATTTTATGGTTCAATTTTAATAACTTGTTCAGTATCTCTTAATAGGATAAAATAGAAAAGTTAAATGCTGATCAACAGAGAGTATGCTTTATTGGATTCGTTGGGCCCTATTGAACGATATGCTTGGTCTTTGGAGATTAGTTGAAACTAGGTGATTCCCGCACGTGCCTAGCACGCTAGGTGTTACTTGTCGGTCTTTAATTGTTTTTTATTTATTTACCGTAGTTTTTCTGACTTTCTTTAATTGTTTTTTATTTCTGTATGATTAAAAAGGTCTAGCATGTCCTTCACATTCAACACCTCTGATGAAAAGGGGAAAAAGGGAAGAACTCAGCCCCAAGGCTTAATGCCCGTTGAACTCTTTACAAGTCATCCTCTCACTATATATCAACCCAAAAAGTCAGAAAAAGAAAACAATTCAATTTATCTCGTGGCGGTGTGCGGATGAACTTTGCGTTCTTGATCTTTGAAGTTCGGAGTGAATGTCTTTTTGGGCCAGGAAGTGATCTGAGTTCTAAATATCTGTTATGTCATCATTTAGTAAGCTGCAAATACACCAAGGAACTTCCTATCCTGGCATGCAGCAACGGATTTATAAATGCTAGGCAATCAATACCATAGGCTAAGAGCTAACTCACCATATTGGGCAATTTGAACCAAGTTGGCAGCTGCTGCGTAATAGGCACCTGCCGAAGTTGTTGCGAAATCAAATTCTTTATTATTGCCACGCGCAAACAAATATAGTACCTGCTACCAAATTCTTTCCTCTTTACATGTCCAGTCATATGACATTTTTGTTGAGTACTTAAACATGAAACTCACAGAAAGTGCTATGCACGTGTCTGTCGTTGCCCGTGGTTTTGAGTGTCGACTGTTGTTGTGCCAGTAGCCGTTTTCTGTACACACATATATATATATACACAATAGGGATCCTGGCCGGACTCCTGTAAAATAAAAAAATCCGAACTTCATTTTTGGCCGTTGGATCGCATCCAACGGCTGAGGAGAGGAAGATGACCTCGCAAATTTGAAACGCAGAGAGAGAGAGAGAGAGAGAGAGAGAGAGAGAGAGGAAAGAGGAGGCGATTCTGGACCGCGAAGAACGAAATCAAAGGCAAAGAGTAAGAAATCGTTCCCGCAATCTCATAGGTGTTTCGATATCAAGCAATCGAACTAGGGTTTCGATCGAAAAGGGGGAAAATCGAGCTAGGGTTCGGATTTGTGCATTATGGGTTATGGGAATACATTGGCAGCACTGGAACTCTTTGGCTGCATCAGTTGCACCAGAAGTCTGTCTTCTCCAAATGGATTTGTGCCTCTGTTGCATAGTGAGCAAGCCAAGTAGAGGAATCTCTGCTGGTAGTCGGTGACTTGTGCTATTCAGGCGAACAGGTTTAGTGACAATGAACAGCTGCAGCAGATTGCAATTAAGAAACGACAGCAACAGATTTCAGTAGCAGTTTTGCTAGGATATTGCTGTCTGAAGCTACAAGAGCACTGCTCAGATCTCTACATTGAAGACCTCATGTTTGCTTCTAAATCTTCATCTACCATCAGATAAAACCCTGTCCTGGACGCGTATGCAAGAGAGTAGTTTGAAGTACAAGCCTTGTAACAGCAACAAAAACCCATTCTCCACATTGTAACAGCTACTGAAACCAGAAACTGTGTGATTAATTTGTACCTTAGTTACTGAAGTAGGTAGGTTGACAATCTTGTCGATTTCTGCCCGAGTTGGTTCCTTTGCTTTGCGCATTGGGAGTTTTCTTGGTGCTGTGAGTGGAGGCTCCTTAATTTTACTTGCAAAAAAGTGTTGTAGTAAACTTGTAGTGAACGTAGATTTGCTGAAATGGTTGTTGCTTACCAAGTTAGGAGTGCGCTAGCTTTTGGTATTGGGGGGTTGAAGATGAAGGTTGTTGAGTTCCGTATCCCTAGCCCCACACCTGTGTATTGAGCTCGTTAGGTATGTTTGAGAGTGATTAAAGTTGCGCCTTTTTTTATTTTTTTTATGCTGGGGTTGTCGATTACCATAGTATGTTGATCTTTTCGGTCATAAACCGATAGCTATTGAGAATGGCCCGGTAGTCTTGTCATTATAGCTGTCTAATGCTGACTGAATTGGTCAGGCCATCAATTTGTGTTTCCTCTACTGGTGTCTGAGCGTTTATGTTGAGTTGGTACTCGTAATCTATGAAACAATACTGCTCGTCAAGCTTGGTGACTGATGCATTGCTTATGGAATTTGTATGGTAGATCTTTAGTGTATTCTCCAGAATTTCAATGTTCTGTCCGAAAAGATTTTGTTCCCCTGTTTGATTGAATTGATAAAAAAGGAATGAAAAGCAGTTACAGTAGTTTACACAAAGCTGCATTTCTTCTTAGTCATAATGAATTGGAATGCCAAGTATGATAAAAAGAGGAGCAAATTGTGGGTGAGTAGTGCTCCATGGATCCAGAAGTTATGAAACCTAGTGCTGTCTCTGAGATCACATAGCGTTTAAAAGTTGGAATTCAGTATCCTTGTCCTTTCCTATATTGTGGCTTAGTAAGGAGATCAAAAAGTTGGCTTGAGGGAACTATCATGAGGGAAATTATTTCTGGAATCATCTATGTCTTTGTGGCATCTATGTATAGGGGGAATTTTTTTTTTTTTTTGACACTTTGGAAATTCATAGGTGGATCGTTTAATTCCATAACTTAGTTGTATACAGCGACATGATTCACTAGAGGAGTTGATGAATCTTTTACTTTTATTCTTTTGGAGTTTTGAATGTATCATTCAATAAAGCTTCTTCTTTCTCCCTCTTCTTTCACCACCAAACATGGAATTTAATTTTAAGGTGGACGGGTAGGGGTGGTGTTAGATTCTTCTCCCACTTCACACATGGTTTGGACCATTGCAATGAAGGGAAATGAATTGCGACTGTAGAAGTATAATGCAATACATACTATAACAAGGAAAAAAAAATCAGATACTCCAATTACTTTTCCTCATATTTTAATACTAGTAATTATATGGAGTCAACCAAGGATTTCTAGCTTAGCGGTTATCTTCTGGTTCTTCCACAAGCGAGACACGGGTTCAAGCCTCAGTAGTGCCATTTGGGGTTTAGGGCTATGGATTGCTTCTAGATCCTTTCTAGACTAACTCACTAACTTCCTCGGTAACTCCCTACTGATGTATATCAAATGACAAAAATAAATAAATAAAATGATTATATGGAGTATTTTATAATCGTATATTGAAAGGGAAATGATTTTCACACTCCCCATTTTACAATCCACACTCCCTTTTTTGTCTGTATCCACATGAGTTTACAATAATACCCTTGGATGTGTGAAAAAAGTGCAATATTGTAAATTCGTGTGGATAAAGACAAAAAAGGATGTGGATTGTAAAATGGGAGGTGTGAAAATCATTTCCCTATTGAAATTACATGTTAACAAGAAATATTATAAGTTCATACGCATAATTTTTTATTTTTTTTATAATTTTTAATTGGAGCATCATCATTCACCAATCCTTCCCATTTTTCTACTCAAATGCAAATTTGAGTAATAACACTAAAAATTCATCTACGTCATGCCTATTTTGAGTTTTACAATTTTTTGGGGGGAAACAAATCCAAACCCTTTTTTCACAACACCGATTTTATTTACAATTGAGCCATCCTAGCTGTTAAAAAAAAAAACACTGAAACAACACATTCGTTGTTGTCGTTGAGGGGGAGAAGGAGATGAGGAGATGAGTTGGAGAGCACTTTTGGGTATAAATTAGGATTTACCATTGGAGAATGCAAATCCAATTGGAGCTTTTGATCTAATTTTTTTAAACCTAAAGTTGAGTTAAAATTGGTAAAGAATGGTATCTTACCGCGCTTATCTACTACTACTACTACTATAAAAGCGGCAGTTGGCATGTCTATCATGCACTTCTTAAATTGCCACTTTACCCTCTTCTCCTTTAAGTTATTACCCAAATAGCCCCCCCCACTTCAGTTCTTCACCACTGCCTATTACTTTTAAAACTAGACCCACCAACTCTAATACCCTATTTAGGAAATTTATTATTCAGTGTCTTGGGCCCCTATCCACCAGTATTCACCAAAACTGAATGCACAACGTCTCATCGAAATGAAAACTAATTAAATAATTCATGGTCCTCGGTACTGGAAAAACAAATTGATGATGGAAACGATTGAAGTTGTAAGTGAAAAATATTCAAAATATAAAAAATATTAGCCTAATGTCGTGGAATTCCAACATTAGAATAGAGATGCTACGTATAAAGATTATGGAGTATAAAAGTATAAGAGCTAATGGAAATTCGTGATGGTGGAGAAAATTAGAGAACTTGAGATATTTGCCAAGTTTATAACAAAATGGAACAAGACAAATTGCCGGAACTCCTTCGCTGTCATTGTAAACTCCAGCAAAAGGTATTAGAATACAAATCGAGAGGCTACAAAGGTGATGACAGAACAATTGGATTTACCCATAACCCAATAATAGTTTTTTTTTGGTAAACAAGAAAATAAAGAGAAACAATGCTATTGTCAGTACTATACATTCTACCATACTTGTGCGTGGAAAAATCAATGCTATTGCCATTATGGATTCTACCACACTTGAGTATGGAAAATCGGTTGCATGGAAATGGTTATCTTGCCACGACAGTAAAATCAACATCAATGCTTTTATCTTTACCATTTAAATAAAACAAAGTAAATCGTGTTTTGGATGCTAAAAAAGTTCAGCTTTTTGATGGTTTTCAAGAAGCTCATCAATTTTTCATTTTGGTATTTCTTCTGTTGAAATCACAAAATTCCCTAAAACAAACTACGTTTTCTCCCTATGAATGAAGTTAGAGGTGTAAACCAGGCCACACTGACAAGGGCAAAACACTTGCACTACAAGTTTAGACTTAGGCACAACACAATATGAGCCAACAATCATGTTACGATACAGGATTTAAAGTTGGCCAGATTGGGTCCTCATTTTAGTGTACGTGACTGGGGCACAACATGAACAGAGTACATCATGAGCACGTGAGTACGAGACATGCACGAGCATATTTAATTAGCACATGCACACTATGGGCACATTACAGGAATGGAAGTACCATTTCTCTATGTATGTCAGATTTATGCATTTATGAATAACAAGAAAGTCCAAACTAAAATAAATATGAATTATAAAAATAATGGGTTATAAGTTGTAACGATTTGATAATTTTTCATCTCAACCTTTAAAAAGTAGATTGATAATATTGTTCAAATTTGAATTTACAAGACTCGATTAGGCAAGATACAATATAGAATGTGGCTTGTTCACGGGCCAAACCAGATCTAGAATATTTTAACATGGCACAATATGACATGACACATTTAGCAGCATAAGTCAGGAGGAACGGTACGCCCAACAAAGAGGTGTTTGGATCCTAATTTTTACATTTCTAGTTTTTCACCTTTAGGTGTTTGGCAGCCCAGAAAATGCATTCTTACAAATTTCGTTGTCGGCTTTTAAGTTTAGAACAAAAGGCAAAAGTAGGGGGAGAGCCGTAGATAAGGATTTTGACTTCTTATTTTCAACTTTTTTCATTTTACTTAATATAAAGACTAACAAAATTTATTCTACATATCTCTCTCAAATGGTATTATTGTTGCAATATAGTTCACACACATATCTCCCGACTCCCGAGCACTTTATAGAGTCAATAATATATCATGATCATAATTAAAAAATATGAAGATATAAAAAACAAAATGTAAAAAGTACAACACCAAAATGGGATGCAGTAGTCAACGAAACCCTACTATATTATGACCATAATTTATAAAAGTTAAATATAAAAAACAAAATGTGAAAAGTAAAAAAAAAAGAAAAAAGGAGAGAGAGAGTACTAGTAGACTAGTAGTCAACGAAAAGAAAAAAGATGATGAGCAATAGTCAACCAAAACCCTAGTACATACAAAGGCCCTGGCGTTGCTTCCTAGATACAAACTTGCGGCGTTGCCTCTGCTTCCTAGATAGAAATCTCACCTCGACACATGAAGATTGAGGAAGGTGATGAAGATGAAGAAGATGGACAGGAAGAGGAAGCTGAAATCAGCACCTCTCCAAATCGGATTAGAGATTTACCAGAAGGTTTGTTCGACTTTTCAACCATTAATCTATCAGATTTCGCCTTTTCTTTTCTCTACCTTGGAGTTTTATGTTGTTTTTTCACCACTAAATCATCTCTATCTGCACCAGTTCATTTGAGGGAAAAAAAAAAAACTATCCTTGCAGATATGGATCATTTGATCCGATTTATTTCTACACACTGATTTGATTTGCTAGAGGTGTTGATCTGAGTTTATCGTTCGCGGATCAGTTAGATGTAGAACATTCTTTAACTATCTAACATGCTTAGGTTAATTTTCAGGAGGTTTTGTTGTCCTTGACAAAAATAGTTTGTGGAAAAATGGGAAAGATTGTTGGAGGCTCCACTGGTTTGTCTTTGATCACTCCAACAATCTTACACAAATGTATCTTTTTTTTTGGTAGGATGGTCAGGGTGTCAGGCCAGCTAAGTTTGGTGTGATGAAAAGATCCATTCATATGAAAACTAGAAGAACAAAACAAGAACTTATCTTTTGAGCCAAATTCTCTCTTCTTTTTTTTTCCCAATAAATCGATATCCATCGCGACTGTAAATGTTTTCTCCAGATTACTTGCCAGATTGTGAAGTATCAGCAACACCTTGTTTTAAAATGCAAAAATGCAGCCAACAGTAGCAGGGGTAGAAACGACAATGAGATAACTAAAGAAGTTGGAGTTGCTCAACGCTACCTAATTACCAATAGATTTCTGTTCTGTTCTCATAAAAGGCTTTGAATCATAACCAATCCACTTCATGGGGTCCATGGTGAGGATTTCCAGTATATAGTTCATTCATAGATTAATCTTTCATATTGTTTCTAACAATCGTGAAAATAATATTTCGTAGAGAACTTAAAAGTTATGTGTAATGTGGGTGGAAAATTAGGTATCCGGTGTATGTGTGACTCATTGTTGACTGTTTAGGGATCTTTTTATTGAAATGGCAGAGAAGAAGTTTAGTAGAAGGTTGGGTTGATTTCTTTTCAATAATGTTCGTAAATAGTAGTTTAATTGCCGCCAATTTTCCTTTTCCTGACACTTGACAGGAAATTGGAGAGATCGTTTAATCTCTCTCAGACACGAATTCCTCCATCTCTTTGTCCTGAGATTTGATGAATGTCGCCAATTCTTCCTCCCTCCGGCTATGATGCCCCGACCAGAAACGTGCATTTGATTGTGCTGCTTATTTACAGCCACTGTAAGTATTCAGAATTTATTTCATATTTTGTGCATGATAGGGATTTTCCGTAGTTCTACCGTAAACGTGGAGGGCGAACCAAATGCATTGGAGATTGCTTGAATCTCCCTGCGCATTTACAATAACTTAAGTACTCAAAATAAGCTTCATATTTTATGCATGATAGAGATTACGTGTAGTTTCACAGTAAACATAGAGGATGTACCAAATGGATGTACTATTGTTTGAAGTTTAACCGTAGAGTAAGATAATGTATTAATTACATGTGTCTACTACCTTCTATTTCAAGGGATATTACTCTTGCCTAGTGAGGAACATATTTTTTTGACCTGTCAGAAGCATTTGTTTTAATGCCACCGTTAGAACTCTTAAATCTCCCTCTGCATGTACAATACTGAAGTACTCAAAATATGCTTCATATCTCGTGCATGATGATAGGGATTATATGTAGTTCCACTATAAACAAAGAGGATGTACCGAATGCATGTACTATTGTCCGCTGTTTAATCGGAAAGGTAGATACTGTATTAAATGCACGTGGCTATTATCTGATGATTTTGTTTACATCTTCCATTTCGAGTGATATTACTCTTACCTAGTGAGG
Organism: Gaultheria prostrata; assembly: GCA_036023075.1. Lineage (NCBI taxonomy): Eukaryota > Viridiplantae > Streptophyta > Magnoliopsida > Ericales > Ericaceae > Gaultheria > Gaultheria prostrata. The sequence goes on from JAXBDA010002394.1 coordinate 27,989, forward strand.
AACAGATTTTTTTTTTACCTTTAAGAAGCATTTACTTTAATGCTACTGTTGGAACTCTCCGTATGCTATGTCAATCTTTTCAAAGTGGCTTGTCATTTTTGCCTTTCCTTCTCTTACACGGCACATAGTTGTATGTATTTGTCAGTAGTATGTTTTTTAATCGAATAATTTATGTTATTAGCAAAGAACGAACATCCAAATCGAAATGGAGGCTGGGACTTCAAATAGGACTCTGGTATAGGAAGAAGGCGTGGCTGCACTTTAACAAGAAGGGCAAGAGATGAAAGACTTTCGTTGAGTCGAAGAAGATCATCGCGTAGAACAAGTGAGAATTCTGAAAGCAAGTCTGATCAAAGTCCTATCAAAAGAAACATATGGGCATGGTTGATAGAACCAAAGCAATTGAGGAAAACATCAAAATTTGTTGCTTGAATGAAACTCGAGAGCAAGCTGATCCAGATTATAGACAATTGCAGCAAAACAATTTTACTTCCAAAGGCAAGAACGAGAACATGCAAATCGAAATGGAGCACACTTCAACTAGACACTCTGGTATAGGAAGAAGGCGTGGCCGCACTTTAACAAGAAGGGCAAGGGATGAAAGACTTTCGTTGAGTCGAAGAAGATCAATGCGTAGAAGAAGTGAGAATTCTGAAATGAAGTGTGATCAAAGTCATATCAAAAGAAACATATGGGTATGGTTGATAGAAGCCAAAGTAATTGAGGAAAACATCAAAATTTGTTCCTTCAATGAAACTCGAGGGCATGCATGCTGCATGCAAAAGGATTTTCTTCTCCAGTTTTTAAGTGAACTAGGAATGTTGAGCACTCTTCTTAGCTGCAGGTGATCAAGTGGTATTTCTAGGTTCAAATTTTGGTGGCTTGTGCTCAACGGATTCACCCAGGTATAATTTACATGACTTGATTTTCGTTATCATTTGCGAAATCTTTCTTTTGTTCTTAGAAACAAAACTTCCATGCCTAGATTTTAGGACTTCATGAATTTGTGCTTTTGTGGCTTTGAGTCTGACCTTAGTAAGCATTGTGTTTTGAGTCCCTATGATCCCAAAAGTTAGCTATTTTTCACCACCTTCCACTTTTTTCCAATCTGCAGAACAAGGAATACGTGTATAATGAGCACTGTTGACGTGATTACTTAATATAAGGCGATGAGGCTTCCTATTTACTGGAATATAAAAGTTGTTCATTAACAGTTTGTGAAGTGACTGGACTCCAACAAAAGACATGTCGTGGATGAAAGCTACGATGATAAACGGAGGACATGTTTGCACTTTGCAGTATCGGGCATGAAAGAGGTGGATCCCATTTACTTTCAATACCCATAGCCGCTGTTTACAAACTCAAGGGATTACTTCATATGGGCAAGCAATAACGACTGGTTCAGATGAGCTTCTAGAAACTGGTTTGCTCGAGGGTTCCCCCCTATACCAGCCATTTCTCAAAACCAAGTTGCTCTTTCTATAACAAATAGAGTGGTCTACTAGAAATAGCTATTTCAATTATTGTTTCAGTGAATTACCAAGCGGTTTATGTGATCATTTGTCGATTTTTGTCTCCCTTGAACATGTACTGTTTGTCATATTACAGTAGGATGGCCATGAGAATTTTTGTTTATCTTTCTTGCCATACATTTTGGTAATGACTGGAAATTTAGGTATGTTACAATATTTGTAATTTAACAATGGGCATGTGTTTTTGGTAATTGTATTGCAACTGGATATGGTGGCTCTGCGGACAAAAACCTAAATACTCCTATGATCGGCAGATTTCAAAAGATGTCTTCAAGGAATTAGGAAGCTGAAGGTAATGGCAGCATAAGATTAAAGGATAACCGAAAACTGGAGTTGTTTCAGGCAATGTATTGGTTTTAGAAATCAATTTGGTCCATGTGGATGTGTGTTTTGGTCAAGGCAATGTCTTGGTTCTCATCAGTCATCTCAGGTGGAAGGATGCAGCAATGAAGATTTTTTGCAGAGTTAATTTCTAGTAACCTCTTTGTTTTGCTTTTCTTGTAATCCTGAACTTAGGCTCTTTTGGATCAATGGATGTTGTCTTGCCAACCATTTTTTTTCCCATTTTGGGTATAAGCTGTTTAGCTGTAAAATTGGAATCAAGAAATGCAAATAGAAGAGATTTAACAGCAGAAAAACACAGTTGCGGGCTGCAAAAGAAATATTTTGGGCATTGCCGCGTGGTGGCCTTAACCCTCGACCACTACACATTTACGTGAGATCTGTACGTTTAGGTCTTGCTCTGACGTAAATGAGTGTGTGAAGAGAGTTAGCGCATCATGTGACGGTGCTGAGGACTTAGAGTAATGGGAATTAACCTCTTCTTCAAAAGCTAGTAAAATTGCTTGCAACTGGCTCTTTTAGATCCTGTTATATGCGAGAGCTTTATACAATATCTGTTAATTCTACCTATTTATTTAGAGTCTTATGTGGTATTTTCTTGCAAAAAAAATTTATGCTACAATTCTAATAAGATTGTTAAGGATCTTTTATGTTAAATGCTGATCGACATACTCTATTGGATTCATTAGGCCCTATCAGGCTTGGTCTTCGGAGATTAGTCGAGGTAGGAATAAATTATTCAAAATACTCGAGATAAAATCCTATAGGATCCATTATCTGTGAAAGGTCGTAGGCTTTTTCTTGGCCTAATGAACATTTAGAACTCTTTCTTTTGGAATTGTCGATCCTAACAAGTCTCTTCTTTGTCCCTGTCTTAACATCTAAAATTAGCCACAAAAAACAGCCAAGTTAACACCACATACCATTTATCAACAATATGTGATGCTCTACAGGACTACAACTCAGGACCATTACCATTCATTTCAAGCATTAACAAAACAAACACCTGCACTTTTATTTCTTTCAAGAGGATACCATACTAACTGGGAGACAAAACAAACCCGAACGGTTTGTCCAAGTGGGCATGAGAAAGTAATTAAAGGGGTTACCTCCCAAGAGGTCGCAAGTTCAAATCCCACGAAAGCAAACATTCCAAACCTTAGGCCCTTGGGGCCATTTGAGATTTGTCCGGTCGTTAATTTCAAGACCCCGGAATTAGTCGAGCTGCTTGTGAACTGGCCCGGACATCTAATTACCAAAAATAAAAGAAAGGGAGAGAAACAGGGAACTTACGTAAAATGCTTTAGTAATTATAAAAATGTCACCGCTGCTTTATTAGTTGACACAGATTCCACATTCACTGAAAATTTAGAAGAAGATTGGCTTCCTTCTTACCCACGAGCTTCAAGTGCTTACAACTATACAAATGTGTGGAACCAATTTAGAGCTCCTAGCTAGCCTACTAATTTGTTGCTTTTTTGACAACTTAGGTGTTCGGGTCAACTTACGTGCACCTCAATTAATGTTGGGTTTATTCTTACCGTCCACCTGCGGGGAGCCCCATTAAAGTCAGAGCAAAACTTCATACAGACTGACCCTAAATCACTTGATAGCCGCTGAGACCTCTCTCTTATATGTCGATAAAATATGGCATCGAAGAATTAAGTTTCAAAAATTATATGATTGACGTAGTGTTCCGTTATAGTAACTCTTTTGAATGTAATTCTGATGGCACAGCACATTAAAAGGAAGATTTTTTTTTCTCCCTTTACGTTTGTATGTTACATATTTTTTTCTCGATCTCCTTGCTTATGTTTAATTAATAAATGGTTATAATTATGATGAACACATTTCGATACTATGTAAACTTAACACTTGGCGAAAGCAGTCGATTGTTTTACAAAACCAATAGATAGTTGCACAAAAATTGTAGATTATTGCACAAAACTTATATATTATTTTATACAAACAGCACAAAAAGTGTATTAAATGACTAGCCCCATGGTCAAGCTAATTATTGGGCACTCCCGGAGTATCATGTGGCAATACCATGTGATATTTCTTACAAATAAAACACCGGCACCACACTATGTGGGCTACTCATTGTCTTCCAACCACCTAATAATAGTGAATGATAATTGTTCTTACCGGATGATTTATTGCTACGTAAATGATTGAAAGTATCACGTAGGCAATGCCACGTGGTACTCCAGAGTCCGGAAGCGTTGAATAGTTACTCATGAGGATCAAAATCTCTAACAGATTGTTTGCGGCAAACCATACTCTGTCCCCCACGGCCCCACCAGATCACCACCAAATCACACTCCCAAATTACTACCACCACCACCCACCTTGACAACCACCTCCCACAGCCGGTCGATCTCGCCGTACATGTCATCGGTCGGAAGCCGGTACCGGCAACAGGGACACGTGTTCCTCTTCTTCAGCCACGGCAATATGCAAATCCAATGAAACAAATGGTCACAGGGCAATTCACAAACATCTCTTCCTTCCTTCATTTCCTCTTTGCAAATCACACATTCTCTCCCCACCACCCCACTCACCGACGGCAGCGCCACCACCACCGCCACCGATGCTGCCACCTCCCTCCCCTCCTTCCCCCTTCCACTACCACCCCTGCCGCAACTCATTACCCCAACAAACCTTCTACACTTGACAATTGTCTCGATGTAATGAATAAGAATCTCATTGGTTGATATTGGAATGGTGGAGATTGTTAAGATGGAATTACAGATGTAGTTAGTGAGTGTTGAACGCCAGTTGGCTAATGGGGTGTCGAGGGTTTGGGGGTTGTGCTGGCGGATTTCACATAGGAAGAGAAGGAGGAGGGCAGAGTCGAGGTGGCGGAGATTGGCGGTGACTGGTGGCGCTGAAGTGGTGGTGGTGGTTGGGTGGAGGCCCTGGAGGGTGTGGGTGAGGAGGGAGAGATAGGACAAGTGGTGGCTGGCGACAAGGAGGGATTTTTGAGGAAGGGAGAGGGAGTGGAGGTGGTGGAGGGTGAGGGAGAAGAGGGCGGGGGAGGAGAGGAGGGAGGAGAGGCGACCGCGGTGGTGGTGGAAGAGGGAGGAGATGGAGTGACTGAGGTGGTAGAGTTGGGGTGGGGTGAGGGTGGAGAGTGCTGCAAGGATTGTGGTTTCTGTGGAGGTTATAATTGGGAATTCTTCCATATCATATGGGATCTTGTGCTATTGGGGCCTTTTCACTTTTGTGAGTGGGCAGTGTGGCTCTTTAACAGAAAAATTGTTAGACTCCAGTTGGGCATCTTATAATAGTAGTATCTTTCTTTTCTTTCCTGTGAGATTCAGGTCATTCGGGCTAGCTTACGCATATTTATTTTCTAAAATTATAAAAATGTCATTCTTAAATTTAGGCCGTCCAAAATATGTCTAGATGCATGGGATGCACCGACGAGTATCATGTGGCGGTAAGAAAATTTTCTCAGGTCAAAGATAGTACATCCACGCCGGGATTAGGAGATTTATAAAAAAAAAATTCTTGCAGTTTCACGCCAATTGAATCAATCATGATCAGTGGAGAGCAAATCCACCGATCAGATCAACGAGGAGTAATTATGGGGCTTAAAATATCTTCTACTTCCTTTTTGTCCTCTTCTTTATTGTTTTTATTAGTCTTCCCATTTGGCCTTTTCTTTTTGTACACATGAAGCCTCACAAAATACAATAAAATATCCCCAATTCCCCTTATATATATATATATATATATATATATATATATATATATATTTGGATCACCATTTCGCTTGAAGCCTGACAAGTGATGACACTACTTTGATAGGAAAATTATTTGGTGGTTTTGGGGTACCGTCACGTGATACACCAACACCCTCTCCATCGCATATTTTATCGGTGCCTCAAGACCAATAAATAATTATTCACTTTGATGCCACACTAAAGTCTACATAGCTTTTTTTGTTAATAGAACAAGTCAACAGTACGAAGTAGGAAGAATTTCATGCAAATATCAAAGGTCTCTTGTTTATAAATCTGGTTTTACCGATTGAATTTTGGGTATTTGATAAAGGTTCAGAAGAATAACATGATAGGAACAATTCAGATGTGCAAAATTTGAACAATACTTTCTAATTTGTCAATTGTTTAAGAGAAAATTAATTGCTAGCCATTATACTTGGGCTCTGTTAGAGCGGGATCTAGAAAATACACGACACAAAATACATAGATCGGATAAAAAATAAATAAAAAATACATAGATCGATCTAAATTTTCTTTTATAGGATATACGAGTTCAGATGGCATTTTATTTCCCAAAATTTTAAGTTTTGCCTCCGCTATGAGTTGATGGGAGTCGGACTAATGGTGGTTTGCGTCTTTGGGACGACTCATTTGTTACTACATGAAGAGTCAAGAATTCTACTAATGTACTATCTAAATCCGAGCAACGGCGTGATTCGAGGTGAACGTCACGAATTGTCTCATAACAAAACCAGCCATTACTGCTACTCGTCTTCAACGATGTACATTTCTATATTGTATGCTAGGATTGGGAATGTTGGGGATTTTGGTCAACAAGCATGTGTCCAGTTCAAGGAGATTTTGGATTTCCCTTTCTTTTCATTATCTCTAGATATGTATTGTGTTTAATAACAAGGCAGAGAAAACAAGCAGATGCAAAGGAAAGAAAAGAAACCATTTGGCCCATCACTTGACCTTGTTGTCCCGAGAGAAAAAGAGCATTCAATAATGCATTTTGTGTAACTTTTTTTCTTCTTCTAATGGTCAGAAATGTCCAAGCCCGCTTATGCGCACCTCCACTAATCCCTCCTCAATCTAGAGTTTTTAAATTTTTCTTTTTGTATTTTATTTGTTGTTCAAAGCTTAAATGTGTAATTAGAGCTGAGCCTTCTCCTCCCCCAGAGGCTTTCGATTTTCGTGGTTTTGCACATTCCTGAACTCGGTTCGGTTCGGTCCGCTTTTGCTTTATGTTTTAAGAGCGAGAGGCTCGTGTCTTGATGTTGGTCATAGGTTCAATTTATACGTTTTATCTTTTTTGTGTATATATATATATTGTTTTGTGGCGGATTGTTTGATTAGACTCGGATCCATGTATTTGTTGATATTCTTTGGGAGTGCTATAGCGCGTTCCACTAGCAGTGGGTGGCAAATGGATCCCCAATGCCAGTCGGTACATGATCGGTGCACCACGATCTCTACCAGTAGCAGCGTTGCTGGGCAATGGATCGGGAGCTATCACGTTATACTAGAAAGTGAGAACAGCTAAGAGTCATGATACTTTTGGCCTTTGGGGGATCCAATGCACAGTTAAGAATGATGACACTTGAGTGCCTAACCTGGAAAGCCTTAAACTGCACGTAAAAATGTATAGGAACATAAGCAAAGAGAAATATGCCCTTGGAACCTTTTCTATTTCATGTTCCCATGGAATCTGAATCTGAATCTCTTTTCCCTTTTTGGTTTCGATAAATCAAGTATCTGGGTTCAGGGGCGGACGCAAGATTTTCTATGAGCGAGGTTAGGAATCTACAGAAGTTTTACATATTTCATGTCTTGGGGCAAGATCTAGTGAATTGAGTTAGGGTCTTGGGATAAAATCACCAAAATATCCATAAGTATATGTACACGTCGATAGGAAATTTTAATCCAACGAGGTCAATTGACCCCCCTTGCCTCTTCTTGGAGCCGCCCCTGTCTGGTTGATTCATTATTCATACACATGTTGACTAATTCTGAACTAAAATCAGTTTTTTTTTTTCAAATGGAAGTAAAATTAGTTAATGGTAGAGGTTAATTCACAAACAAAAAGGTTGCTTTACAACTATATAGGATTCGAGAGCAACTAAAAATCACCCGTTTTAACCTCTCACAAATGTGTTTAAATCTCTATGATCATTTTCCACCATCATGCAACTAAATGAAGTTTTTTTTGGTAAATTAACCATTTTATAAAGCAAACAAACATTAAACAAAGGGTGATTCCCAACAACAGATCGACCAAAGCATAAGCATCCTAGCCAACTAGCTAGGAAAGCAAACAACACAACTCAGCAAAACAAACCAACCATTACACAGGTCTAAAAATTCTAAGAAACAAAATAGGAGCTAAAAGCCTGTTAGCATCAGTGGTGTTCATAAGCCTCCAAGAACTTAAACAAACTCTGGTGTCCTCAACAGGTAGGATACTCCAAATAAGTTGTGGAGTTCAAACAAGGTAATTATTGCAACTCCATCACTGAACTCATCTCCGAAAATGGCTGCGGCAAAACCCAACTCTGCCTCTAATAGAATAAGCCCATGTGGCATCCTTTATATACACTTCCCGTGGCTTGTTGCCTGAACTCTCATTTTTATATACAAAAAAGGGTGAAGAAGATGGAGAGGGAGAGGAAGGTGAAATCAGCACTAATCAAAAATTCAAAACCCTTGTTTTTTGGATCATTGTTTCAGTGATTTACCAAAGGTTTGTTTGACTTTTCAACCGTTAATCATCAGATTTCACCTTCCCTTTTTTTTTTTTTTATGTGGGAGTTTTGCATTGTTTTTTCATCACTAATCATTTATCTGCGTCTGTTCAAAATGAAAAGAAAAAAAAAACTTTCTCAAGAGATATTTATTATTTGATCTGATTGATCTATACACGCTGAATGATTTTCTAGAGCTGTTGATCTAAGCTTATCATTCACGGATCAGTTAGATGTAGAACATCCTTCAACGATCTAACATGTTTATGTTAATTTTCAAGAGGTGTTGTTGTCCTTGAATAACCATTCTCTTGTTTCTAATTACAAAAATCACATCAATGTTAGTTTACGGAAAATTTGGAAAGATTGTTGGAGACTCCACCAGTTTGTCTTTGAGCACTCCATAAATCATACACAAATGCATTTTTTTGGTAGGACAGTCAAGTGTCCGGGCCAGCTAAGTTTTGTGTGATGAAATGATCCATTCATATGAAAGCATGTAGAATATGACGAGGGCATATCTTTTGAGAAAAAAAATCTCTTTTTTGTGTAAGGATAAATCAATATCTCTCGTGGCTGCAAAATTTTTCCACCAATATATTACTTGCAAGATTGAAGTAGTGGTAATAGTTTGTTTTGTAGCCCAAGATTGCTAACAATAGCAGGGATAGAAACAAGGATGAGATAACTAATGAAGTCGGAGTGTTCTTTTCAGTGAAACATTGGAGAAGATCGAAGTGCAGTAGAAGGTTCAATAAGGGTTGATTTCCTTTTCGTAATGTTCGTTAATGGTACTTTTTGTTGCAGCCAATTTTCCTTTCCCTGAGGGTAATTGGAGAGATTGTTTAATCTCATTGCGCATTTATAACAAGTGAAGTACTCAAAATATGTTTCATAATACGTGCATGATATGGATTTTATGTAGTTCCACTGTCAACGCAGAGGACGAACCAAATGCATGGGAGATTTCTTTCATCTCATTGATCATTTACAATAACTGAAGTACTCATATAAGTCCACAAAATCTCATATTTAAGTCCACAAAATCTCATATTTAAGTCCACAAAATCTCGTATGGTCAAGTATGAGATTTTGTGGGCACCTTATGCACCCTCATATGGCCAGTTACAAAATCTCATATAAGTCACAAAATCTCATATTTGTGCCACAAAATCTCATATGGATCAAATCTCATATGGATCAAATATGAGATTTAGTGGCACGTTATATGAGACATGTCACATCAATATATATATATATATATATACGCAATATGTATCACATTCCCACTACAGGACAAAACGTCATATGAGATTTTGTGGCCCTCTATATGAGATCGTGCACACCGTACGCAATCTCATATTTTGAGTTACAAAATCTCATATGGAATAATCTCATATTTGAGCCACAAAATCTCATATTTTGAGTCACAAAATCTCATATGTAGGGGTGTGTATTGTAGCATTCCTCTATTTGTAATTCATTTCTATTTGATCATATTTGTAAGGGACAAGAATCGACACCTGTAACGCGGTGGCCAGCCAAACCAACAGCGGAGATTCATTAGACGAGACGAAGAACACTCGCAGCGCCCGTGGCGGTTCTAATCAGGTATAATACACTGATTGGTTGCAGAGAAACCGTGGTAAAAAAAAAAATGAAAGATAAGAAAATGTTGAAACAGTCTTGCGCTTGCCTATACTTCTACTCTCTTCCTTTAACTATCTAACATGCTTAGGTTAATTTTCAGGAGGTGTTGTCCTTGACAAAAATAGTTCCATTGTAAACATAGAGGATGTACCGAATGCATGTACTGGAGAGTTAGATACTGTATTTAATGCATTTGGCTACTATTTGATGATTTTGTTTACATCTTCCATTTTGTTTACTCTTACCTAGTGAGGAACAGATTTTTTTTTTTTACCTTTAAAAAGCGTTTATTTTAATGCTACTATTGGAACTCTCCTTATGCTACGTCAATCTTTAGTGGCGTAATTTGTTGCGATCTGATTGATGCTCTTTCAAAGTGGCTTGCCCATTTTGCTTACACGGTTTGCTAGAGCTGTTGATCTGAGCTTATCATTCGCTGATCAGTTAGATGTAGAACATCCTTTCTCTATCTAACATGCTTAGGTTCATTTTCAGGAGGTTTTGTTGTCTTTGACAAAAATAGTTTGTGGAAAAATGGGAAAGATTGTTGGAGACTCCACTGAGTTTGTCTTTGATCACTCCAACAATCTTACTCAAATGCATCTTTCTTTTTTTGGTAGGACGGTCACCCTGTCAGGCCAGCTAAGATTGGTGTGATGAAATGATCCATTCATATGAAAACTAGAAGAACAATACAAGACCTTATCTTTAGAGTGAAATTCTCTCTCTCTCTCTCTCTCTCTCTCTCTCTCTTCCCCAATCTGTAAATGTTTTCGGCAGATTACTTGCCAGATTGTGAAGTATCAGCAACATCTTGTTTTAAAATCCAAAATTGTAGCCAACAGTAGCAGGGGTAGAAACGACAATGAGATAACTAAATTAGTCAGAGTTGCTTAAAGTTACCTTATTACCAATAGATTTCTGTTCTCAAAAAAGGCTTTGAATCATTACTAATCCACTTCATGGGGTCCATGGTGAGGATTTCCAATATATAGTCCGCAGTTTAACCGGAGAGTTAGATAGATACTGTAGTAAATGCATGTGGCTACTATCTGATGATTTTGTTTACATCTTCCATTTCGAGTGATATTACTCTTACTCAGTGAGGAACAGATTTTTTTTTACCTTTAAAAAGCATTTATTTTAATGCTACCGTCGGAACTCTTCTTATGCTATGTCAATCTTAGTGACGTAATATTGATGCTGTTTTCAAAGTGGCTTGTCATTTTTGCCTTTCCTTCTCTTACACGACACTTAGTTATTTATGAGAATAGATACAAATCATCTATGTTATTTATGTTGGTGCCTTATTGTTACAATTCATGTTTGCAACTAGCTGTTGCTTTTGTGCTTTTTTTTGCCTTGATCATTTTTTCTTTGTATTAGGTTTAATCAGTCTCACAAAAACAAACCTTCAGCGCACAAATTGGACTTCTTTGTAGCTGTTTAGAATTAAAGATGGAACGTAAATCAAATCAGGAGAGGTCATGTTCAAGTAGTTCAGATGAGCAAGCTGATCTAGATTATAGACAATTGCGGCAAAACAATTTTACTTCTAAAAGCAAGAACGAGAAAATGCAAATCGAAATGGAGGCTGGGACTTCAACTAGACACTCTGGTATAGGAAGAAGGCATGGCCGCACTTTAACAAGAAGGGCAGGAAATGAAAGGCTTTCATTGAGTCGAAGAAGATCAACGCGTAGATGAAGTGAGAATTCTGAAAGCAAGTGTGATCAAAGTCATATCAAAAGAAACACATGGGCATGGTTGATAGAAGCCAAAGTAATTGAGGAAAACATCAAAATTTGTTGCTTGAAACTCGAGGGCATGCATGCAAAAGGATTTTCCTCTCCAGGTTTTAAGTGAACTGGGAGCATTGAGCACTAGGCGTAACTTCTTAACTGTAGGTGATGGAGTGGTATTTGTGGGTTCAAATTTTGGTGGCTTGCGCTCGACGGATTCACCCAGGTATAATTTACATGACTTGATTTTCATTATCATTTGCGAAATCTCTCTTTTTTTCTTAGAAATGGAACTTCAATGCCTTGATTTTCGGACTTCATTAATTTGTGCTTTTGTGGCTTTGATGAGTCTCACCTTAGTAAGCATTGTGTTTTGAGTCCGTATGATCCCTAAAGTTAGCTATTTTTCACCACCTTCCACCTTTTTTGAATCCGCAGAACAAGGAAGACGTGTGTAATGAGCGCTATTGACATGATTACTTAATATAAGGGGATGAGGCTTCATATTTACTGGAATATAGATGTTGCTCAATTACAGTTTGTGAAGTGACTGCACTCCAACAAAAGACATGTCGTGGATGAAAGCTGTGATAATGAACGGAGGACATGTTTGCAGCATCGGGCATGAAAGAGGTGGATCCCATTTGTTTTCTCTAGCCATCGCCGTTGGTGACAAACTCAAGGGATTACCTGTCACATGGGCAGCAATAACGACTGGTTCAGATGAGCTTCTGGAAACTGGTTTGCTCGAGGGTTCCCCCTACACCAGCCATTTCGCAGAACCAAGTTGCCCTTTCGATAACGAATAGAGTGGTCTGCTATAAATAGCTATTTCAATTATTGTTTCAGTGAATTTCCAAAAGGTTTATGTGATCATTTGTGTATTTTTGTCTCCCTTGAACATGTACGGTTTGTCATATTACAGTGGGATGGCCCTGAGTATTTTTCTTTATCTTTCTTGCCTTGCATTTTGGTAATGACTGGAAATTTAGATATGTTACCGTATTTGTAATTCAACAATGGGAATTAGGAACCTGAAGGTTTGCAAGATAGCAGTATAAGATTAAAGGATAACAAAAGGCTGGAGTTGTTTCATACAATGTATTGGTTTTAGAAACCCCTTAGGCGTGGGTGTGTGTGTTTTGTTTCAGGCAATGGACGATTTTAAAGATTTTGGGCTTGAGAGGTGGAAGGGGCTTTGATGCACCATTGAAGATTTTGTTTGTAGAGTTAATTTCTAGTATCTTGTAATCTTGAACTTAGGCTCTTTTGGATCAATGGTTGGTGTCTGGCCAACCATTTTAATTTTATTTTTTCGATTTTAGGTATAAGCTGTCAATTGTAAACTTGGAATCAAGAAATGCAACTAGAAGAGATTTAACAGCAGAAAAAGCCTAGTTGCTGGCTGGCAAAGAAATATTTTGGGCACCGCCGCGTGGTGGCCTATGCCCGCTACCACTATACGTTTACGTGGGATCTATATGTGTAGGTCTTGGTTCGACGTTAATGTGCACGTGAAGAGAGTTAGCGCATCACGTGACCGTGCTCAGGTAGGGATGGCAATGGGGAGGGGAGGGGGTGGATACCACTACCTCCATCCCCGATCCCCACCCTCACACCAATCCCCATCCTCGCTCCAATCACCACTGGGGATTTTTTTTTAATCTCCATCCCCGCTCCAATGCGGGGAACGGGGATCCAAAAATTCGTGTACAAATGAAGACACATTTAACCAAAACAAAAGAGAAGCAAGTGGTTCTATTGCCATCATATGCATATAATCATCTAACCATTATATGGTTGTTGACACTTGACTGTTGTCTCCTACTCAACACCAATTATACTAGACTACAAGTAGACGACTATGGTGAGTGTGGTCTGTGGAAGAGTTAGAGACGGGGGCGGCTGTGAAGAGTTAGAGAGGGTATTGGTATTCGGTAACCCAGTAATCCTAAATCCCTAACTTTTAGAACTTATCCTGAAAAAAAAAACTTATAATTATAAACTTATAAAATATAATATAAAATACTATAAATGGGGAAGGGTGGGGATTGGGGAGGGGATCGGGGAGGGGAGTGAAAATACCATCCCCTACCTGATCCCCAAATTTTTTTTTAAAACACCCCCATCCCCTACCCGATCCCCGAAAAAATCCCCGAATCCCCTACCCATTCAGGGAGGGGATGGGGCGGGTCGGGGAGGGGCGGGTCGGCCGAGATTGCCATCCCTATGCTCAGGATTTAGAGTAATGGGAATCAACCTCTTTCTTCGAAAGAGAGTAAAATTGCTTGCAACTGTCTCTTTCAAATCCTATTATAAGTGAGAGCTTTGCTCAATATCTGTTATCTGTACCTCCTTATAGAACCTTATGTATGGAGTATTTTCTTTCAAAAAAACTCAATTTATGCTGTAATTCTAATAAGCTGTTCAAGATCTCTTATTTGTATAAAAAGGAAAAGTTAAATGCTGATCGACAAAGAGTATGCTCTATTGGATTCATTAGGCCCTATTGAACGATAGGCTTGGTCTTAGAAAATTAATCGAGGTACGGATAAATTTTGCTTGGCCTAATGTACATTTAGTACTCTTCTGAAATTTTCAGTCCTAACAAGTCTCTTCTTTGTCCCTGTCTTAACCTCTAAAATTAGCCTAAAAAAACAGCCAAGTTAACACCACATACCATGTATCAACAATATGTGATGCTCTACAGTACTACAACTCAGGACCATTACCATTCATTTCAAGCATCAACTAAAAACACACACCTACACTTATTTCTTTCAACAGGATACCATACCAACTGGGAGAGAAGAAAAACCCGAAGAGTTTGTCCAAGTGAGCATGAGAAAGTAATTAAAGGGCTTGCCTCCCAAGAGGTCATAAGTTCGAATCACACGGAAGTCAAACATTCCAAACTTTGGAGTCACTAGAGGTTTGTCCGGTCATTAACTTCAGAGCCACGGAATTAGTTGAGGTGCTCGCGAGCTTGCCCGAATGTCCAATTACTATAAAAAAAAATAAAAGAAGGGGAGAGAAACAGGGAACTTACATAAAATTCTGTAGTAATTATAAAAATGTCACCGGCTACATTATTCGCTGACACAGATTCTACATTCATTGGGGTTAGATACTGTTCTCTCATATTATGCATTGTATGGGTATCTTTGATTTCTTGAATGTTATGTGTGTTATGTTTACTAGCATTTTATGAGTGTTTTGGGTTAAATTTGGTCACCCTACAACTCATCATTAGGGTAATGGTGAGGGGATAAAGTCATCATCAGTATTATAAAACGTCAATTTTGAAATCATTCAGGTTGATTACTTTTGGGGAATTTTGGAAAAA
>JAXBDA010002395.1:0-43065 GCA_036023075.1 Gaultheria prostrata
CCGCCCCCCCCCCAGCCACAAAAAAAAAAAAACCACCTCTCTCCTCCACCAGAGACCCCCATCTTTCACCCCCAAAACGACGCCGCAGCTCAACCCGAGCCCCAACCCAAGAAAAGACGCAGTCACAAAAAACACTTCCTCGAAATGATCCCCTCCTTTTCAGCCATCAACTGCATCCTCCGAGCCATACCGGCCGAGACAGCATCCGAACTGACCGAGATACCGAGACATACCTGAAACCGGGCAAGACAGTGTGTGATTTTCCTTCCCACCGCTATACCGGACTGTATCCGTATCGGAGCCTCCAAATTCCAATACGAACCGCCAATACAGGGCGTATCGGTCGATATTCAAAAGTACGATTGGAATAGCTGAACTGCTATCATAATTAATGGGATGTTTTTTTTTTTTCTTGTTGTAATATTTGTTAACCAGCTAGTCAATCTTGAGAATACTCACGACACTGTTTTTTCCTCTTCCTTACCATTCTGTCTTCATCATTGTCAACTTTGCTTATTTAGTTGTACTGGCAAGCTATGCAAGGTAAAAGAGGAAGGACTGCACTTTTCTGGCATTGAGGCCCTATAATCCCCGGAATATCCAGTGCTGATGTTGTTTAGATTGCACATGCAAGTTTCGTGCAGGAGTGGCCTAAGTTGTTCAGCTATAAGTGTTATCTATGTCGGGAGGTAGGATGTGAGCACTTGTATAGACCTCCAAAGAGGAAGTTTAGAGTTATCCGTCTTCAATCTGCCAAGGTCCAGGCGTCCTGATCCATTACAATCAGCTTCAAAAATGCAGATCTTAGGGATCATGAGGCCTGATGAATATGGACCTGCAATCCTATAACTCCGAAGTTTGGGAAAGTTTGATTCTGTTCATCTGAGTCCAGGAAATCATGTATTGGCATTGCAATGAGTAATCTTGGACACAACTAATCAGTGCTTGCTTCGTAGCTTACTCGTTTGGATTTTATTTGTGCTCATCAATTAATTCACGATTTTGATGCAGATGCTATCAATAGCTGTTGCTAGAGTTTTCAAAGCACTGTGTTTTTTGACATTTATACAGGCTATTGTAGTTTTATAGTATGTCAGATTGTGTTTGATGCTTGGCCTTTCGTTTTTTTTTTTTGTTTTGTTTTGATTTGTTTTATTCTTAATAATCAGGTACAACACTTTCTCACCTGATATTGTGAAGAAAATGCCGAAGTCTGATATTGCCGAGGAGGTACATCAATGGATTTTTTTCTTTTAAGCTACCTTTTTTTGCTAGAAATCTCTTGTTGTTACTTCTATATTTCGGTAATGTTCTATCTTTTCCCTTTTTACTTCTAGGGACAACTGATGGGCATTGGAGTACTTTCTTGTATAGTTTGTCTTCATCTTATTGCCTCTTTGTGTTTTACTTTATGCGCTTAGCAGATTTGGAGGCTTCAAGCAGCGCTATCCGAACAAAAGGAGATCACAAATCTCAGCCAGCAAGAGTACGAAAGACTACAAAATGTAAAAGCTGCAACTTCACTTGTCTAATACAGTATTGTATGTGTTGGTTTGGTTCATTGATGTTTACTTGCATGTGCACATTGGTTAGTTTATTTCAGGAGCATGATTGTGGTGAATACTGTGAATCTGCCTTTTCAAATTTTACTGCCTAGTACTCGTTGTACTTCCAAACCAGTTGGTTAAATGAGTAAAAAGAAACATTAAACCCATGAATGGACATTGACGCCATTGAACTTGTACTTCCGAAATAGTTGCCTCGTGTTATACATTAATGAATTTAGTGCTCTTTTATTGTAACTTATGAAAAAATGGTATATTGATATTTGTGATATTAGTCTCTTGTAACACACTCATTTGATGAATTTATCAGGAGAAGGTCCTATGTAGGGTTTGCTTTGAAGAACAGATAAATGTCGTCTTGCTCCCTTGCAGGCATCACATCCTTTGCAGGTATTTCAATCCACCCTTTTGCTGCAAAACCCTTTTGCTGAAAATTCTAAATAATCACCATTCCCTCTTATGGCTTTCAGTACCTGCTGCGACAAGTGCAAGAGGTGCCCTATCTGTCGTGTCTCAATTGAAGAGAGATTAAACGTATATGATGTCTAACTAAAATTCATTCAGTTTTCTCCAACCAAAAACTGGAGGAGCTTCAAAATCCTTTTTTCCCCCATTGTAACTACAAGTGAAGCAGGCACTTTAAAGATGGCAAATGCAAATTCTCATACAATGTCCATATGTTTGAGAATTGAAGATGTAATGGACATTGTCCAGATATAGCGTAAAACTCAACAATTGTTGGAGTCCACTGGTTTCTGGCCTTTTCTAACGAAGTTTCATTGAGCTATGTTTGGATCTCGGTCTTATGGGAAGGGAATAGGAAATGTAGGAAATGGAAATTGACTGCTATTGGAAAATATGGTAGAGAGTATGAAACTTTTTACCTCGTAATCTGTTATAGAAGAATAAATACCGGAGCGAAATTGGCTGATGTTTTGGATTGAGTTGCAGACTAGGTCGCTCTCTTTAGGCGAAGAAGAAACATAATTTAGAGAATTAGAATCAACCAAAAAATTCTGTAAACGTATCAATTAACCCTAAAAATATTTTTGTATGTGCGCCCTCCAAATTCGGGGTTAGTTTCTGGATCAATTCCTCAAATTGCCTTGGACCTTGGCCCATGTTCTTGAACGCACGAGACCTCTCCATAGGTCTTGCCACATTCAATAGCCCATTAGGCCTCCACAAATATAAAGAGCTTGAGAGTTTTGTATCTAGCCAATATGGGACAAAAGAGTAAGAGATGCTTTGAAAACACTTTAGAAAAACAATCCCCCACTTGTATTTTTTAAAATTATGTTCATTGAGCAAGAAGGAATAGAGCAGTGCGCAAGTAAAGGTGTCTACTGACTTGAACCGTTACATAGTGAAGGTGCTTCAGTAAGGTACTAGAGTGACTTGTGGTCTTGAACTCTAAGGCTCAATGCACCACACACACAACTCTACTTTGTGTAATGTTCTTAAGCCAGCACTTTACAGCAATGTACTCATATCCCGGTTTCATGAATGACCTAGAGAATTGCACAAATTCTCCCAAGCAGCGGCCACACTCCAACCTTCATATAGGTGACTCTATCAAGAGTATCTCTGCAGCCTGGGTAATCACTCCTCATAGAGCTATAGAACTCATTAAGAGTCATAACGACTCAACCTCTTTTACAAGATGTCATGCTTCTTAGGGATTGACTTAATTTTTTAATTTTTTTTTTTAATTTTGCATGATTCTCAACATATCACCCATGTGACTCATTTTTTTCCTTTGAACCATTTTCTTGGGATCTCTAATTTATAGGTTGGGTATCCATCACAAGTGACTCATTTATCAATGAGCTTTAGTCCAATGTCTTTCAAGGTCTGCCACACCTTCTCCCGAGCTAGTCCTTTCATCAAAGGATCAACAAGGTTCTCATCCATCCAGACATAATCCACTCTAACAGCACCACTAGTGAGGAGCTCTCTCATTGTACTGTGGTTACGACGTATTTGTCGTCTTTTGCTGTTATAATAACGGTTCTGAACTTTTACAACAGTCACGGTACTATTGCAATAGATTAAGATTGCCGGTATCGGTCTCCCCCATAGAGAGATTTCTAAAAGCAGGTTTCTCAACCAACCTACCTCTTCACTAGCAGCAACTAGTGCTATCATTTCAGACTTCATCGTAGATTGTGCCAACATTGCCCGTCTCTTAGATTTCCAAGAAACTTCACCACCAACTATATTGAACACATATCCACTGGTTGCCTTGCAGTCATCTGAAACGGTATTCCAATAAGCATCACTATATCCCTCTAACACAACGAATTATCTAGAGTAATCCAACCCAAGGTTCACAGTCCTTTTTAGATATCGCATTACCCTTTCAATAGCATGCCAATACTATAGGTCGGCTAGTGAACCTGCATAATACACCCACAGCATATGCAATATCTAGTCTTGTATTCAGTAACATAACGAAGACTACCAATAATACTTGTATATTCAGATTGCATAACATTATCACTTGTGTTCTTAAATAACTTCACAGTAGGATCAAACGGGGTGAAAATAAGTTTACAATCAAAGTGGCCTTGTTCGTTTGCTAGATTAGTTTTGTTTTCTAATTATTACTGTATTTTCTCTCTTCAATCATTACTATTCTTTCTAATTATTACTATCATTTCTTTCTCCACTCATTACCCATATCTCCAATTATTACTCTCATTTCTCTCTCCTAAAACAAAACCAAGTATGTGTTTTTTTTTTGTTTTAGTTTTTTTTTGTAATCATTATCCTATTTCTCCCTCCAATCATTACTCATCTTTCTAATTATTACTCTCATTTTTCTCTCAATCTCTCTACACTCATTATCCTTATCTCCAAGTATTACTCTATTTCTTTCTTCACTCATTACCAAAACAAACTAAACTAAAGTAAACTAAAACTCCAAAACAAATAAAGCAGTATAATGAGGTTGATCATGTGAGATGCCATTCTATGACCTAGTAATTTTGATACCCAAAATAACATCAGCTTCTCCTAATCTATCATGTCAAAGTTCTTAGTTCTTACTAAACAAAGATTTGGTCTCATTAACAACAGATAAACTAGAACCAAATATCAGTAAGTCATCGACATACAAACATATCAATGTGCAGACTAAATTCTCAAACTTGTAGTATATGCATTTGTCACTTTCGTTAACTTTGAAACCATTCGATAAAATGATATTATCAAAATTTTCTTGCTACTGCTTAGGTGCTTGTTCAATGCCATATAGGGAATTAATCTAACTTACACAATTTGTGTTTTTGGCCATGGACAACAAACCCCTCGGTTGGTCCATTTAAATTTCTTCTTCTAAGTCATTGTTCAAGAAAGCAGTTTTGAAATATATCTGATGTACCGCTAAATTATGGATAGCATCTATGGCAATCAACACTCGGATAGAACTAGTCCAAGTCATAGGAGAGTAAGTGACAAAAAAATCAATGTTCCTACATCCCTTTGCTACAAGTCGAACCTTGAATTTATCCATTGAACCATCAAGTTTTAACTTTCTTTTAAGTACCCATTTACAACCAATCATTTTACAACCAGTTGGTAAGTCTATTACATTCCATTGGTTTCTAGAGAGCCCGTTTCATCATTAATGGCTTCTTGCAAAAAATTGACATCTTCCTAAAGTGTAGTGGGGTCCTCCACTAGCAAGTTTTGACCTTTAAGGATAAGGAATAAGAACATAAGCCAAACAGTTTGCCTCAAATATTTAGAATTAGGAATTCTATTGAACACGTAGTATACAGTCAACAAAATTACCCAAACTAAACATAATTGCAACTATAAGTTCGCACAATGTTATATTTTTCCGTACTTCCATTTATTTCGAGTGAGGAAGGAGCAATTTTCTCATGTATAATGCCAGTAGATTTACTCAAATCAAAACACCTTTCACGAAATTTCTTCACTCAAATCACCTTTCACAAAAAGAAAAGAGGAGTCCTTCAAAATTGTGATTGAACAGTTGACCAAACTTCCAGTATTGCATGAAATGCACAGGCAGAGAGGGCTTTCTCGGTCTTGTGGTTGTGGACGATGGATTTGGAAAGTAGGATTGTACTTAATACTTTTCAATTCTGCCACCCTTTTAAGTAGTTGACGATAATAATAAGTACGGCGATTGCATTCAAAAGTAGAAAATTTTCTTCCAAACTAGCCACCAAAGCAGAGGTCGTCACAATGTACTACACAGTATAGAATCCAAATCCAAAACCAAAACAATTCACAATATATTACGCCACAGCTTTCCTCCCCAACAAGTTTTAAGAAGCCTAATTGTTAAATACAAAATGTCATCATCAATGGAAAACTACAAAGCACTGCCATGAAGTCATCACCGAGAACAGCCAGCACACCTTTGATTCACCTAATTTTCATCATTAACCCTTCCGGGTTCCACAGGCATATGAGGGGCTTATATCAGATCAGCTACATTCATTGGCATCTCATCAATCTGGGTACTGTAGTACTGCTCAATGTCTCTAAGAATCTTGATATCATCGCTTTTGACAAAGTTTATTGCCACACCCTGAAAACCGAAAACAAGCCCATTTTCATTAAAGTAACATATCAACTGGAGTATCAAGTATTTATTGCTTGTTAGTTCAGCAAAACAGTTACAATAAGAATGAATGCAGGAACGTTTTAACATAGTATTTTCTCAGAATCATAAACAATTCCCTCAGAGGTTTTAGAGAGGAGATGATCCCCATCATACCAAGCAAAATGACGACTAGTAGATACTAGACTACTAGAAAAAATAAAAATCTATAATGAATTTGAGCCATAGCATTTACGCAGAAACTACCCACATGAACTAAAAGAAAAAAACCCAAGGACAACATTCTATTTGCTCCAAATTTTTCCCAGGTCTTTGTGCAGGTGAAGTAAGAATATGGGATGCCATCTTGACCTGACCTCTCCATAATGATTCAAATACTTCAACTAGGGATGAAATTTTTTACCAAAAAACCGAACCGGCCAATCGACCGAACCGAACTGATTTCGGTCAACTCGGTTGGTTTTGGTTTTGGTTCGGTTTCGGTTTTTGGTAAAAAGACAAAAAAACTAGTTCCGGTCCGGTTCGGTCTTATGTACAAATCAGCCAAAACCGACCGAACCGAACCGATTCTATTGAAGGGAATGCACTTCTAATCCCTACCGTTCATCTAAAGATACAAGGTTGCACGAAGTAGAGGATAATTTCCCCCTAGTATAAATACTCTCTGTGGTGAAAACCGAACCAGACGAAGAACAAAACTACTGCGACTGGAATGGGAGCTACTGGAAGGGAAAGGTCATATGTTTGGGATCATTTCGGAAAACTGCCACCGGTCTCGGGCCAAAAATGTAGGGGAAGTCTGGAGAACACAACCCCCCCGCCCCCGGGGCAAAAAATGAACCAGACGAAGCAACAAAACTACTGCTGAAACTACTACTGCTACTGCTATTGGTAAGGATGCTGAAACTATCGCTGATGATGTTGATGCTGGAATGGGAGCTACTGGAAGAAAAAGGTTATATGTTTGGGATCATTTCGGAAAACTGCCACCGGTCTCAGGTAAAATATGTGGAGCTAAGTGTGATTATTGTCCTAAGTCTTATTTTTGTGAGTCAAAGTCTAATGGGACATCGTCAATGAAAGCTCATCTAGAGTCGGGCTGTAAAAACTTTACCCTCAGAAATTTGGATAAGGAGCAAAAAACTCTAGGTTTTGAACCTGCAGTAGGAACAAATGATGGAGAAGCTGCTTGTAATCTTGTTGCGGTGACTTTTAATGTGGATGCATGCAAAAATGCTTTGGCAGAGATGACAACAATTGACGAGCTACCCTTTAGGTTTGTAGAGGGTGAAGTATTTAAGCGGTTTATGCATGTTGTGCAACCAAGATTGACATGAATCCCATCAAGGATTATAATTGCAAAGGAATGTTTTTAAGTATTTACGAGAGAGAAGAAAGCATTGAAGAGTGCACTCAGAGGTCAACAAGTACGCCTTACCACGGACACATGGACATCCTTGCAAAATTTGAACTAAAATATAGGCTCTAATTTGTGCTCAGAATTGGTTGTGTTCTCCCATGGAAATATGTATTCGGGATCAATTAGATGAATTGGAAGAAGGTAAATTTTAATCTACTAGTTCTCTTAGTTTTACATGTGGTGTTGTGTCATCTACTTTTCCGTATCCTAACTCCCACGCTCTGAACTTTATAGAGCTATCAGAAGCGAGTTCTGTTATCATCGATGAGGGACTCTAGAAATGAGAATTCGTCTTAGTCCTGGTAAGTCATATTACTCACCTTCACTGTATACTAATTTGCTTTCTTCTCTGGGCTCTAGAAATGAAGTTATGGGTTCAATTTTATTCCTATGAATCAAGCTTGTGTTAGTGACATTTTCTGTTTAAAAGCCTTCATGGTTGCAGCTTGAAGTTCTGATTACTCCCTGAAATCTAACATTTATAAGTTCAATTTGTGAATCATGCTCTCTATGAGTGTTTAATTAGGAAACTGAGGTGGTTTGGTTATTTAAAATGCAGGGTGACATTCATGGTGGAACAAAGATATATCCGGTGTTGTTACCTTCATACAGGGTTGCCATTTAGTTCTTTTGTTAGGTTCTGTATCCTATTTTGATTTGAATGGGTAATGTATTAATGGTGGAAGTGGAACAAAGATATGTAGCATGTCCAGTGTACTGGTGTTTTGGAACAAGGATATGTGTTGGGTCTTTCTTTCTTCTCTTTTATTCTTTTCTTTTTTGAACTGAGAATATGTGGTGGCTGGTGATCTGTAATGCTATGTTTGTGGCATTTGTGCTGCTTTTTTTTCTTCTTTCTTTTATAATTTGAAGGGGGTAGTGGTCTACCATATATGACAAAGGGCTTTAAAGTACTACTATTATGTGGTTTATGACTGAAGATTGGGCTTTCTATTATGTGGAGAATAATTTAGTTTTGGGGATTAAGGCTTATGTTTGGGCCCATATTATGTTTTTTGGCCCAGTTAAGCAAAAACCGACCAAACCGATTAAACCGACCAAACCAAACCAAACAGTTATCCAAAAATATAATCGGTTTTGGTTCTTGATTATTGAAAACCGATTTAATCGGTTCGGTCAAAAAATCGAAAAAACCCGACCAAACCGAATCTATTTCATCCCTAACTTCCACAAATACAATTCCTAGTCGATAAAATAGCTAAATTAGCTAACCCAAAACAATATGATACAAATGTTGTACCACAACCCCCCAAATGCGCTCAGCTAAATGGACTGGATAATTAGTTTAAAGAATGAAAGATTATTTTAAATCTAAGTCTAAAATGACCTAGAAAATAAAGCTAGACATGTGCTTCAATAACAAGTAGAATAATCCAAACTACATACAAATGAAGACTACAGACATATGAATCAGAATCCTCTGTATAATTGCAAGTGTCAAGGTCAAAAATCGGTAACATGAAAATGCAAGATCATTGATTAGGCAGTGTACGGTATCTTTGCATATTGTTAAAACAAGATTGCCTTTTCAGTAAATAAAAATTACGTCAATTTAGTGGACACGGAACATGAAACAATAAGAAGAGAATACAAGATCATTGCCCAATCCAAAGTTAAATATCAAGAACACATACCTTGCGTCCAAAACGACCAGACCGACCAATGCGATGGATATAAAGCTCTCGATTGTTTGGAAGGTCGTAATTAATCACCAGAGAAACCTAAAGAGAGTAAAATGAAGGCAGCAAATACAAGTGTCAGGATTACAAGATATTACCAATCAATTTATTTTGCAAGCTTAGATGCTCAAGTGCATGCTCTGCATAACAAAACAACTCGATAAACATGGCCATTACCACACCAGAAAGAAAATTTTAATTTAAGACCAGTCGTTTAAGTCTCGAAAAATCATTTGCAACCAATGTTGCACTCAATAATTCCTATTTTTGTCACTCGAAATGCTAATTTATCACGTTTTATTCAAAACAGACTGGAGCACAGGTGCCGAGTGGTGTCTAACTCATAGTTGTCAAAGGCGAAAGGCACACCGAGGCGCAAAGTCTTGTGGGGACTAAGGCGAGAAGCGAGGCGCACCTACGCGAAAAAAAAATACACCAATACTTTAACTAATAACACTAAGCCAATGAGTTTTAGATAGCATACCATCCAAAAGATACATAAAAACATCTACCAAATGTCAAATAGTTTATGGTTCGCATAGAGGAAAACTAAAATCTAAGGCTGTGATTGAACTTCAATGAAGCACGCTTTCTGTGCGCTTCTTAACTTGTCGCCTTATGCGCCTTTGCGCGCCTTAGTCAAGTCACCTTGCTTGGTTGTACCCCAAGCACAATGGGTGCGCCTCTTGCCTAGGCGCGCCTTTGACAACTATGGTCTAACTGCATCTTAGGAACACGGGCGTCATAATACTTAAATATACTTGTTCTTTTGTATAATTCAGATTGCAAAAATGTTTGCGAGGTGAATGTCCAACTAAGCATAGGATACTAATCCCATAGAAGTGTTTTCAGTGTCCAACATGGGGTACCTAATACATTTCAAAAGGTCCATATAAAATCGATCTTCAGCACTCCCAACATAACCCACTCGAAGGGCCAAATACAAGTCCATCTTATATCTGGTTCTGTGCTTTTCATCTCTTCACATCCTACCCAAGGTCAAATTCGGAGGCGAAACATAGTCCAGTTTGTCTTTCACAAATATATACACTCTGAAAATGCTATGTTCTTGATCACCTGGACCAGTTCGTTAGGAAAACCATTGCTTATCTGGTTTATCCTAGTTCTCATCAGGAATGGCCTGTTCCACAGTGAGCATCTGAACTGGACCAAAACACCTGCTACGTCCAGGAGAACATATAGAACCCAGCTTGACATGTCAAAAATTCAACCAATATACAGTATTCGAGAGTTGTACCCATGCTTCAAATCATGAGTGAGAACATAGAACTCTTATCACTGTTACTTGAGAGTTAGTTCCCTACTGTGTTGCTAATGGATAACTAACGCACAGCCTTTTACTCAATTAGCTACGGGCTTGGTAGCAGGGAGCTCCAAAAGTGGTGTCGCTCCCACCTTAGGAGCGCGATTCTGCGCTCCCAATTAAGGAGCTCGATGGGAAATCGCTCCATTGAGATGGGAGCTCGCTCCTTACAAAGATGGGAGCTTTTGCACGATAATGGTATAGTATATTAGTAATTTATTACTTAGCATTATATATTGTTATATATATAGCCCATGTCATGATATCTTGAAAAGAAAACCATTACATTCTAACACTAGCCCATTTCTTACACTTAAGGTAGACTTGACCATATTTTTTACTCCCTAAAATGATTGTAGTTTTAAAGTGTATAATCAAAGCAACATTATATTCGTAATATATGTACACGTTCCTCTGACGCTCCCAACCCTGGGAGCTTCTATATTCCCCCGCTCCCGCTTTGTGCAACTAAGGCTACGGGGTTTCCAGCAACCAAATGGGAGGACCTAGTTATGGTGCTGATTAGGTTCATCAGCCACCAATTTGTGTTTCTAACCTCCAAAATTGCCAATTAAATTAGGTGGGCTAATATTTATGATAAACAAAAATAGATTAGCCGAGTATATAAATAGCATCACCAGTCCATAATCATTGATATCACGCTTAACTGGGTCCATTTGCAAAGTGCAACGGGAAGGAAACTTTACCGCATAATATGAAGGACAAAGTGTATGAAAAACTAAATGAAAGGGAGTACTTGCCTGTTGAACATCCAGCCCTCGAGCCCAAACATCAGTTGTGATCAGAACACGGGTTTCACCAGCCCGGAACTCTCCCATTATTGCATCTCTCTCCTTCTGGGGCATATCTCCATGCATGCAAGAGACAGTAAAGTTGTTGCTACGCATTTTCTCAGTCAGCCAATCAACCTGACCAAATCAAAAAGGGGAATTAAATCCATAGGATAGGACTTATTAAAAAAGTGGCCAAGTTCAACTCGAGGGCTACAAACAGAAAAATTGTATATGTGCCTCACAATGCATTGTCCTTGACAATTCAAAGGTACCCCCCAAATCCTTTCCTTTTCTAATGTATTAGTGCAGATAATAATCTACATCCCAAGAGTAATCTGTAGAAGTTCATAGCAACTCAGAAACCAACCAAGAACTCCAGTTTCAGCAGCCAATTTGTTCCTTGGTCAACTGAATGGCATGAAACATTACTACGATGGATGTACAAGTAGAAACTACAAGGGACAAGACAGTTAAGATAAGGAACGAACTCTTTTCCTTCATTTAAAAGAGGTTGAACATAAAAAAACACAGGGTTAATCTAGTGCGCCTTCAAGGTTAAATAAACCCAGTTGTCAAATGCAGGTATTGACAATTACACATTTTGGCCAACTTCATGACAGGTCCTATTATTTGAGTTCCAATTTTGGGAGTATTACTAAGAAATAGGCAGAAGGATACAAACTTAATTCAGATAGCTGGGTTGATAAACTAACATATATGCACTCAAAAACTGCACTACTGCACTGAATAGATTGAAATTGGTTACAAAATATCAGAAGTGTACGACCAACAGTTAAAAACACCGGATTTGGTTATTTTAACCAGGCTCAACGGACAATAAGCAAACAGTGTCTACTATAAAACTGCATCTGGAGTATTATTGAAATTGTAAGGCCCGGGCATTATTGAAATTGTAAGGCCCGGGCATTATTGAAATTGATGCCTCTGAATACCTATTTGATGCTGGTAAGGCCCGGGCATTATTGAAATTGTACAGGGTAAAATGTACCAAGGATTCCGGGCCAAGCTTTTTGTTTAAAATTTTATAGCCAAGAACGATTTCGGTATGTCTTGGGTGCGTATAAGTGGACATGCATAATTTTTCTCGAACTACACGCAAAGGACATAGATTGTTAAGCTGATACCAACAGCTGTTCCCGCTTGGCGCTTAGTACCTGGAAATACCAGGATTCGAATCTCTAGTGCATTTTGCAATACCCTTTTTGTTTTGTATTAATATCGCATTTTTTGCCTTGCAGTGAGACATTAAGTCCAATTTTCAACATTAAGAACAAGAAACTGAAAACAATACCTTCCGCTTTGTGTTGCAGAAAATGACAGCCTGCGTGATAGTAAGGGTATCATAAAGATCACACAACGTATCAAACTTCCACTCCTCCCGTTCTACTGCAACAAAGAACTGCTTGATACCCTGTAATAGTTGGCAAATATAGTTAAAATGCAAACAAGAATGAAATTTGAATCTTAGATTCTAAAAAAGGGAGATGAATAAGAGCAATAGACAAGTTACCTCAAGAGTCAACTCATCACGTTTAACAAGAATCCTAACCGGATCTGTCATAAATTTGCCCGTGATCTCCAAAATTTCATTAGGAAGAGTAGCTGATATCAAAACCACCTGAAATAAAGTTCAAATATTATGCAATCTTAAAATTCAACCATGGCACTCCCTGCACACATCGACATGTCTGTGCAGCTAGTTACATGTAATGCAAACCCAAATTATATCTCAGCACAAGCTAGGTGCATGCTACAATAAGTAATTACAGACCAAATTATCATAACCCACCATCAGGGAGACACGACTCGTGACGAAGATTTTCCTTGCTAAACTAATTCACCCCCAAAATTATGGATGGAATGCAGCAATACGCATACACATGAAGTGAAGAGATACCTGAAGCTCTGGTGGAAGGTATCTGTAGACATCATAAATTTGATCCTTAAAACCTCGGCTTAGCATCTCATCAGACTCATCCTGTGGCAGTATCAAAGATATAGCAATGAATTCTCAACATGAATATCCCACCAATAATCTCTACAGAAAGAGCAGACACAGAGAAAAGTAGCAGAAATAACTAAAGGGAAAAAAACACAAAAACAGTAAGTCATACTCACAAGAACCAAAATTTTGATGGCTCTAGTCCGCAATGTCCTCCGCTTGATCATGTCACAAACTCTCCCAGGAGTTCCAGACACCACATGAACTCCATTTTCTAGTTTTCTGATATCCTCGCCCACACTTTTGCCTCCAATGCATGCATGCGCTTGTATATTAATAAAATTCCCAAGAGCTAATATAGTCTTTTCTGTTTGAGTAGCCAGTTCCCTTGTCGGTGACAGTATCAATGCTTGAACCCTGTGAAAAAGGAAATATGAATGAACGTGGAAATTAAGACGCTAAGAAGTTAAATGAACCTTCACCACAGTAGAAAGTGGAAATTGTTTAATTATTATAATCGACTATGCCAGTCAACCCCACGCTGCCTTGTTTTTTGTTTTTTTTCATTTTTATCTGTTAAGCAATACACTCATCTTTTCCACATAACATTGCATAAACCAATCACCAACTATTTATTCCAACGCAGTTCCCAGAAGAGACTGGGAAGGACATTTGAATAATCTCAGGATACCTTTACCTAGGAAAGGTACTTGGTGATTTGAGTTCACCAAAAAAGTGTCTTTAAATCTTGCGCATTGTGCATAACATAACATAACATATGGCACTTTTAAAAACAATCTTACCCAAGGAGTCCATACAAGATAAATTCTTATTATCAATTGAAAAGAGAGTAAAAATCCACGAGCTAGTACGGCCCCAGCCAGGAACAATGATTGATGAGCGAATAGATGGCATGGAAAAAGCGGGGTAAGAAGAGCTTGACCCTCAATAACTAACCTATAACTTCTCTAAATGTTCAGGACATGTCCACATCCCTGTATGGCCATACTCAACTTTCTGGCCAAAAAATCTATGTAGGACTTGGTATGCAAGATTCTAGTTCTCAAGGTTTGACATGAAAATACCCACTTGAGTCCACTTGAATATGTCACAGTACAGACATTCAAATCCTCAAAGGATGCATACATAACCGACTACTGCTATCATACAGGATTAGTGGAGGGTCGTAACACAAGAATCCCACAGGAAAACCAAAAAAGTGCTTAGAACCCAGGTGGTTTTGTTATATACGCTTTCCAGAAGAAATTAAACACCTTATCGAGAACCAGGAAACTTGCTATTTCGATCTATAGACAACACACAGAAGATGATAATAGCATAAGCACAAATTCCATGATACAACTTGTTCATCGCAGTACACGTAAAATTTGATATATCTTCAGTAAGCAAACAGAAGGCAGCCTTTCTATAACAACTAAACTCGTTTGGTAGCTAGCTTTGCAGATTATTACCTTGAAAAACATAAATTAACAAATATGTCTGTAGAAGCTTTTCATAGGAAGTGAAAAAAGTCAAAATTTGCTACCCCTTTGGCTATAAGTTAGTCCAAAACCAAAAGATTATCACTCCTAATATGTAAAGTTACTCAAATACGCTAAACAAAAAACTTCAACTGGTTATTGGCGTAACCCCCTCATTATTAGTGAGAAGTGACGCAAAGCTAGATGTTTCAAAATTGCTACCAAACACTAAGCACATAAGCTAACATAAATCAAGAAACAAATCGAACCTACGGTTCTCTCCCAAACAACAAATACCAAACACCAAGCCCTAAAATACAGAGTTTTACGAGAATCAAATACGAAAACAACTAATTGGGCATAGAAATTAGTGGATTACAACTTTATAAGAAAAAAGGAGAGGGTGGAAATTAGGGTTTGTAAGTAGGAAGCGAACGTACTCTCTAGATTGGGTATCGACGGTCTGGCAAACGGTGAGGGCAATCATGGAGGTTTTACCGGTACCGGACTGGGCCTGGGCGATGACGTCGCGGCCCTGGATGATGGGTACGACGGCCCGCTGTTGGATGGCGGAGGGTTTTTCGAAGCCGTAGTTGTAGATCCCCCGGAGGAGATCGTCCTTTATACCCATCTCGTCGAAGGTCATGATTGGCTCCACGCCTTTACTCGTTTCGAACACCAGTTTCTCGTCTTCGTCCACCACTCCTCCTCCTCCTCCTCTTCCGCCGCGCCCCCTGTTCAACGGAACCACCACCGAACCTCCCGCCATCATCGCCATTCGTATCTCTCTCGGTGTATGATCGGAAGCTCGCCCCTACAACAGCTATCCTTCTTCTCTCCGTCTCTCTCTCTCTCTCTCTCTCTCTCTCTCTGTATGTCGGCCTTGCCTTCTGTAGCCGTCGCTTGCTCGACTCACGACCTAATTCGAATCTATTTTTAAAATCACCCTTTCCCTGTCATCATTTATTCTTTTCTTTTTTTCTTTCTATTTTTTATCAAACCCGGCAGTTATTGCCAAAAGATTTTAACAACTCATTTGCTCGTGATTTTAGCAAATAAGTTCACCAAGTGTTAAAACAATGATTGACTCGAGCTAAAATCAACCATGATTTTAATATCTGATGAACTCATTTACTAAAATCATGGGTTGCTAAAATCTTTTGACAAATCGGGTTGCTTGGCTACATAACCAACTGGTTTATTTTCTTATTCTTATTCAAAAAAACCGCATTTGTTAGTTTTACATCATTTTTTTGTTATGGTTTATTGATTCATCATGAGAGGAATCTAAAAAATATAAAACTATTAATTCAACTTAAAATTTTGTAAATAAAGATAAAAATAATCCAATAAATTACAAAAATTTAGATTATTTTTGTCTTTAGTAAACTTTTTAAAAATTTTGATCATAATTTTATACTACTTTATAGATTCCTCTTGTTGAGATAAACCAATAAACCACAAAAAAATAACGCAAAACTAACAAATGCAAAAAAAAATTAAATAAGGACAAAAAAAAAACAATTTTTTAGACTCCGGGCGCATGGATGAAGGGCAGGGGGGGTAACATGACCCCCTTGAAATTCCATAATTCTTTATATTTTTTTATAGGAGTTAAAAATCTAGTGCTTTTCTAATCAACTTGATTCGTATATTTTTTACGTGCAATCGAATGATGCTTTTTCGAGCTTGAATGGACTTAGTGTTTTTTTTAAGAAAATGGTAGAGATCGGGAGATATTTAATTTACTTGCTTTTAACTTTGGCATTGATCTTACCAATTGCAACTGCTATTGTTGAAAGAGCATTTTCTTCAAAAAGAGAAACTATATCGTAGGGGTCAATTGTAAAAGGTCTTATGAAGGAATCTATAATTTTGTGCGCTTATGTTTGAAATCTTTTAGAATGTCTTAAGTTCGAACTATTATGTGCTAAATGAAGAATGTTTTAAACATTTTTTCTTCTCGTTATTGGGATTGGATTGTGAATTTTTTTTCCTAGTTATGCTTGAAAGGTCCCTCTACATTTTTTTTTTGAACTGGAAGTCATTTCATTAAAAAGGTCCGAAAGCCAAGCCAACCGGCACTTACAAGATTTCAATACAAAAACGGAAAGAACCGATACTACTAAGACTCGGGCACGAGCAAACCACAAAAAACCCCGACGGGCATGGGGCTCTAAGACTCATACTGCAGAGCAAACGTAGACTCATAAGAGGGTCATGTATAGGGTCCTACCCAAATCACAGCAGTACCCTACGGCTTAAACCAATCTATGAAAGCCAACATGAAATCTAAACTTCCTGAAAACTAATTACAGGACGAAACAGAACAGAACAAACAAAATATAAAAGCCCAACTAGATAGAACCCAATAGAACTGAGTCGCCTCACCGAGTCACGCCAATAAGTCGCCCCACTGAGTTGCATTGTAAGACACTGAGCTACACTGAGTTAAAACCAGCTGCATCTCCAGCTAACGATCAAGATCCGGAGCCGCCGCCTACGGGCACCGGAATCATTATTCGCTGGTGGGGCCCGGGCCGCCCTAACATCACCACCGAGTCAACTCAAATCCCAAACAAGGCAAGGGAAAAGGCTTTAGAGACAGCAGAGGGAGAGGTGGAGGGTTGGCGTGGAGGAGATATGATGGAGGTGAGAAGGAGAGAGATCTGACTTGTTTAAAGAGCGGAGCGGCGCAGTGGTGAAGGTAGGGCGGTGGGATGGTGGGACGGGAGGGGAGGTGGAGCCAAGAGGCGGAACCCCCCCCCCCCATGGAAGCCGATCTGAAGAGAGAGGAAGAGGTAGGGATGGAGGTCAAGCGGTAATGACGGGATGTGGTGGAGGGTAGGAGAGCGGCTGCTGTCTAGGAGAAAAACCATAGGAAAAACTCTCTGTTAAGATAGAGAAGCTCTCGCTAAAGCGAGAGAGTCTGAGGTCTCTCTAGATGAAATCCCTGAATCCCCCACTAATTAGACTGCCTAGTAAGAATTCTGGACTCCCTCGCCCAAAATTGGTATCAGAGCCCTAGACAGATACAATTTAATTATTTGGATAGATCATCAGCTAGTTTTTACATTAGTTTATTTTTAGTTTTTATGTTCTATCCTCATAAAGGATTTTTGGGTAAATTCCTCGTAAAGGATTGGTTCAAGCACTAGTTCAACCAAATAGTCAACATAGAAAGTGATGTAGTGAAAATTATATAAATTTTTAGAAGATATTGGTTATACAGTAGGGAAAATTTCAAAATGTCCTCCAAACTTTACACTCAATGTCTCATTGTCCACCAAACTTTCTAAAAACTCAAATTTACTCCCAAACTTCCTCCCCGTTAATCAAAATTATTCCTTCTGTCTCATTCCGTGATCTCACTAATGGGACATGCTGATGTGGACCTTAACGGGGCAACAAAAACATTAAATCCAAAATGATGGCCCAAAACAACGTTGTTTTGGGACTGCCTTAAAAAATAATAATAATGATCATGCTTCTTTTTCCTCGATCAACTTCTCCTTCAAAACCCTAATAGTAATTTCAGACTCTCTCTCTCTCTCACAGCACACCTTCTCAATCCCAACTTTCTCAGGAACTAGTTGTGTTGTACGGTCGTTCAGCCGAGTCAACTTGGCCTGCATCTCCTGGTTCACCATTACAGACCGAATTAGCTCTGATTCCAAAGACCCTTTGGAGCGTTGGAGTTGAGGAATCGACTCGGATTCTTTCGTTAGATGGAGACGAGCATTATAGGTTGATTAGGTGTTTAGGAAGCAGACCTGTTGAGGAATTCAACTGGGATTCTTTCGTTTTCTCTCGTCCGGCTATATACGTATATGTATGTATATATGTATACACAAACACACATTTGATTCATTTGACAATTCATCTCATACATCTCTAGTGTTGATTGATTAATTGGTTGCTTCTCTCGATACTTTGACGACGATTGTGATGGATTTTTCTTGTAAATGCGCTTTGATTTTGGTTCTGTTGACCGCAATTTGGGCCTTTTAGGGTTTTCACTATAGCTGCTGCGAAGGATTGTGTACAAAACGTGAATTTTAGTTTTTTTTTAAGGCAGGCCCAAAACGACATCATTTTTGGGCCATCATTTTTGGGTTTAACGTTTTTGTTGCCTCGTTAATGTCCACATCAGCATACCTCGTTAGTGAGATCACGAAATGAGATGGAAGGAGTAATTTTGAATGACGAAGAGGAAGTTTTGAGAGTAAAATTGAGTTTTTAGAAAGTTTGGGGGCGATGAGCATTGAATATAAAGTTTGGGGGGGGGGGGGTTGAAATTTTCCCTATACATTACATAGAAGTCATATTAAAACAGATACTCTTGTAACAAGTGCTTTGTTAGCCAGTCTTGGTAATTATACCAATTTAATTTTAATTTAACTAGAAAAGTAGATAGCTCTGAAGAAAACAAGATTCATAATACACAAATTACCCCTCGTCCCTTTTTAAGTGGAATACCTGCATTTTCGAACTAGTTTTTTTACCACTAGGTACAGAAACTCAGTCTTTAATTCCCAAAAAGGATGTAATGCTTTTTAAATTATTGTGAGGTCTAGCTCAAAGATAAAATGACCTTTTTATCCTTCCTATTTAAAACTAAAACAAAACAAACTCATGCTTCACACTTCCTTCAATCTCCGACGAGCCAACCTCTTGCGACTGCTAACCTGCCTTCTCCGACCATAGCCAACCTCCGGCGACCATCACACTATGCTCTCCGACCACCGGAGCTCTGTTTCCGGTGATCGCTGACTCGAAAAAATTCGCAGTGATTACAAAACGATTAGGAGAAATTTCTCACTTAATTTCAACAATGATTTTCAGAAGGAAAAAAAACCTCCTTACGAGTTTAAAACTTCCTTATAATTTGTGCCAATGAGTGGAGCAACAGAAGTAACATGCTACAAACAATAATGCTACTTTCGAAGAACAAAAGTACAGAATTAGATTTCGCCATTTATGTTTTCTTAGTTTCCTAGGAAATAGAATCAGTGGCTGTGGTGAGAGAGAGATAGAGCTTGGGATCTCCAGACTCCAATTTGAACTATCTCATTTGTCCTTCAAAATTTGTCAGTCAGTGAAAAAATTCACAAAATTCGCACCCTGCGAATTTTTTCAAAACACATTTTTAATGATTTCTTTGACTTAAGTTTAAAAATTCGCAATGATATGATTCCCAATTTGTATATGGATACCTTGTTCGGAGAAATTCGCAGTTGACAATCTGAGAAATTTGGAGAAATTTGCACCCACAAAATTCGTAGAGAAAAAAAAACTACAGGTGAACTTGGAACCCACCCAACCTCAGGTGGCCTTTGAAATTGAAACCAACTGATGCCCCTATGGATTTGAACAATGCGAATTTGTCTTCGTCGTGTTCGCACATTGGTAACAACCGCAGCGTCGGCGAAGGAAGAGGAGGAGTAACAAGGAATTGTTCTGTCGTCGGAGCAGTGGCAGATGTAGATGGTGATGAAGGCAGTCAAGAAGAAGGTGAACATGGTGGGAAGTTTTGTGGAGAGGGTGTAGTCTGTGGAAAGAGTGATCGACGAAGGTGTAGAGAAAGAGTGTGGGAGAGAACTCAGAGAAGAAACACAACTACTTTATTGATGAATCCCAACAAATGTGGTTGAATGAATTACAAGATGACACGTGTCATGGAGGGGCCAAGTGGGAGGGTGACAGTGTTTCTTCTCACGTGTCACGGTCGAATACATATGACTTGAGTCAAGTGAAGAGTGTGCGGGGTAATTTTGGTAAAAATGTCCGTACTTACCTTGGTGGGAAGTTTTATAATTGGGCTGGACTCGGAGGGAAGTTGTTCCAATTTTTTGTATCGGCCCGTAAATCTCCCTTTTCGAACTCCAAAAAATTTATTTCTCTATATATTTTGGTGGAAAAAATAAAATTTTACGTCCAAGAAAATATACGTTTTTCAAAAGAGACATTCAAAAAAGGACGGAAGAAGTAATAATAATTACATATATATAGAGGTGCACATATACTAAGTCTAAGGGCCGGGTTCGGGCCGGGCTTATAATAGATAATAATTTAGGGAACGCCACCTAAAGTTAGACACGTCCTATTTCAGCTATCTTTTCTCCACTTTTGTTGCTCCATTAAGGAGCAGGGGTTCTGTTTTCTATTTACAGATCTGTGGAGAAACTTATTCTTGTACTACATAATTGGCCTTGTACAGAAGGATATTGTAGAATCTCTTTCAAGGTTAGAGATTGTTTTGAGTTCATGCTCCAAGGTTCAAGGTAAAACTGTAAAATTCAAATTAGGCATCTTGACTTTATTACAGAATGGGTCAGTATGACTTTATTACTGCCGTGAGCTTATATTGATACCCCATCTTTTGGTAATTGTCCATTGAGCAATCTTACAAACTCCCAGTTGCGACAAGATCGATTTGTATCCGGGACTCTGGAGTTCTTAGGTTCCAAACAACCTTGATGATTAATAGTATCCTCTATCTTCATCATTGTCAACTTTGCTTATTTACTTGCAAGATTTAGCTACGCAAGGTAACGAGAGGAAGCACTGCACTTTTCTGGCAGTGCTTTCAAAGGCTAATTGCAGTGAGGCCCTATAATCCCCAGAATATCAAGTCCTAATGTTGTCTCGATTGCACATGCAAGTTTCGTGAAGGGGTGGCCTAAGTTGTTCGGTTATAATTGTTATCTATGTCGGGAGGTAGGATGCAAGCACTTGTGTAGACCTCCAAAGAGGAAGTTTAGAGTTCTCCATCTTCAATCTGCCAAGGTCCAGGCGTCCTGATCCATTACGATCAACTTCAAAACTGCAGTTCTATGTTTTCTTAGGGGTCATAAGCCTGATGAAGATGGACCTGAAATCCTATATCTTGTAGTTTCGGAAACTTTGATTCTGTTCATCTGAGTCAAGGAAATTCTGTATTGGAATGAAACGAGTAATCTTTTTTTTTTTTTCTGAAAAAGTTTATTCAAGAAAACTTGATAAGGGTATATCAAGTTGTGGGAAGAGGGAAAGGGATTCCGACCAAAGGTTGGAGGAATTAAAACACACATAGGGACAAAGCCCTAAAACACCAAACGGCCTTAGCCCAAGTAGGACAACCCAAATACATCAGTGAAGCTCAAAAAAACACCAGTGGGCTGCAACGAGTAATCTTGGACACAACTAATCAACGCTTGCTTTGTAGCTTATTCGTCTGGATTTTATTTGGGCTCATCAATTAATTCATGATTTTGATGGAGATGCTATCAATAGCTATTGCTAGAGTTTTCAAAGCACCATGTGTTTTTTGACATTTATACAGGCTATTGTGTTTATATAGTATGTCAGATTGTCTTTCGTCTTTTTGTTTTGTTTTGAATTGTTTTATTCTTACCTGATATTGTGAAGAAAATGCCCAAGTATGATATTGCTGAGGAGGTACATCAACGAATTTTTTTTCTTTTAAGCTACCTTTTTTGGCTAAAAATCTCATTGCTACTTTTCTACTATTTCGGCAATGTTCTATCTTTTCCCTTTCTACTTCTAAGGATAACTGATGAGCATTGGAGTAATTTCTTATATAGTTTGTGTAGCAATCGGGTTCTCGATGGTTCATTGGGCTCAGCCCTGGGGCGGATGAAGGAGGGTTGAACCCATTCGATCTTGCCGAACGAAACGTGTCCTCGGCATAGATCGACTCGGCATCAGGATCGACGAATATCCAGATGAGGATCTGTTATATTGCCAGGCCGACGGGTAGGGTACAAGTCCCTTCGACATGATCCTCTCTGCAAAACACCAAAGCGGCCCATGTGCCAACGACAAGGTTCCCAAGAAGTCTCACCAGGACCGGTGGGTTCTGGGCGGCTTTCCGCTCGGCAAAAGATTGCCATCCTCTTTGCCGAGCCTAACCTCTCTCCAAGTTGGTGGATATCAGGTGATTCGGCACCTACCGACTACTTGATAGTTTGTTACATGTGGCTCAGCGGGAGTCATGCCTGACAGACCAACAATGGTGCCAGTCAACGAGCAGGCTTTGCCTGCAGGACCACGTGATTTACCGGGGAGTCCTCCCAACCCAATTATGTAGTGTAAGACCGAGAATTATAGATATGTACAGTGCATATACACCATTGTAACACTGCATAAAAGTTGCTTACATTTTGTTGGTGTCTACTATGGTTTCTGGCCATTTTTACTCATTGAGCTGTGTTTCGATCTCGGTGTTAGGGGAAAAGAATAGGAAATGTAGGAAATGAAAATTGAGCTGTGTTTGGCCATTTTTCACCCCTTTTCTGTTGGTTTAGAAGAATTAGAGTATTTGGGAGCCTACTTTTCAGCTTTTTATTTTCAATTTTTTGGCCTTTTAACTTTTTAGATTATGGTCAGAATGTGTTTTGAACCTGAGAGGAGTGTTTGAAAGAAATATGCAGAATGCATTTTACAAAAATTATAGTGTTTGGGAACAATGATGAAAATGAGAGGGTGTTTGGCAGCTGAATTTTGCATTTTCAACTTCTACTTTTAAGCTTTTTTAGGTGTTTGGGAGCCAAATGCAAAAAACACATTATGACAAAATAACTTATCAGATTTTCACATTGTAGGCCAAAAGTGAAAAAGAACTCCTTAGGAGCTTTTCACTTCTCATTCTGCATTGTACTTTTTCCCTCAATTGTTAGATTACCATTCTACCATCCCCTATACCTCACCTTCCCCTTTTTGTTGTCCACCACAACAGAACACGTAGAACACGCAGAGATTTTTTTTTTCCTCGAGCAGATTCCTCAGATCTACACTTGTTTATCTTTTTTTTTAGATCGTGGGCTAATTTTTTTTTTTTTTTTGTAATAATGAGAGTCGAAGTCTTTTTCTTTTTTGACAATTTGTTCCATTTTACTTGATCTTTATTAAGTACAAAAAATAAAAACATACTTGGAGACTTTCGATTATTAAAAATAAAGAAACAACAAAAAATATTTTGCAACAAAAAAAAGGTTAGTCAATATTCCACATAGTTGGAGACTTCAAATTATGTAAGTAAGAAAAAAAAATATTGCACAATGTAGATTTAAAAAATTTGGCAAAATGGTAAACAACCAATCCATTACTCATTTTCATCATTATTCTCCCAAACACTACTCTTGTTGCAAAATGCATTCTGCACATTTTTCTCAAACAATTCTCCTAAATTCAATACACATTCTGACTATATTCCAAAAAGCCAAAAAACCAAAAAATTTAAAATGGAAAGCTAAAAAGTATGCTCCCAAACACCCCCTAAGAAGGTGAGGATGATTGAGATTAGTTAAGCTTTTCATTTTAGGCTTTATTGATCATCTCCCTAGTTTTTTTTCATCAAGCATCATCTTTCCGATTTAAAAAGACATTTCCACGCCCATTGCTTTCTCACATTTATTTTATTTTGTAGTTTATTATTTCCTGACAATTCGAAAACCTCTCACGGGTCACATTAGAGGATCCAACATGCTAACCGATTAGTGTTTGTAGCATTGCTCTTTGGTTTTTGACGCGCTTATCCAAAATTTATGCCTGTATCTTGCCTTGGTTTTCTCAATGCACATACTTGCCTTGTTACTTGTTTTCTCTTACTCACGGATGACGACTTTCAACTTTGCGACATATAAAACAACCAAACAAACTGAAGTGCTTGGACCAGCCATGGATTATATAAACCATCTTCGTGATCAAACAAATATATATAGGACCACTTAAATAATCAAATTGCTTGGGCCATTGGTTTCTGCAAAGGGAAGAGCTTTAGATCGTTGTTGGTTCGACTGGCCTTTGCTGGAGCTGTTTATCACTTGTGGATTGAGCGAAATTCACGAGTGTTTGGAGGTCGTCATAGTAGCTCTGAGAAGGTCTTGGCTTGTATTGAGGAGAATATTCATTTGAAGATGCACATGGGGAAGTTCCCTAACTCAAGGGAAAATAGAAGTATACGTGATTCTTGGCATTTTTCTCATAGTATTTTAGACAAAGGTGTAAATAGAACCTAGTGGTTGGAGAAGTTTGTTTAGGACTTTTTCTTTGGAGCAGTTAGTTTTTGTGGGCTTGCCCTTTGGTTCTATTCTTTTGGTTGTTTATAAAATTTACTCTTACCAAAAAAAAACTATCGTCAAATTAGAGTTTCATCTTGTGTTCTTTTTGGAGTTATGTTTCCATCCCGAAATTCAAATAAACCCAATTTTGAGCTTTAATATTATATATATATATATACACACACATATACATATTAGGAGATTAAGGGCTAAAGCGAATGTTGCATATATGAGCCGGGAATAGTGGATCGATTTCAATATTTGGGATGAAAATATAAATAATTTTGGATGAAAACATAAAGAAAATATTTTCCCTAAAGAATTTTGGGATGAAAATATAAAGAATTTTGGATGAAACATAAATAAAAATCTTTTGCCGATTTTTCTTTATGTTTTCATCCAAAATTCTTTATGTTTTCATCCCAAATTTTTTTACCTAGAGGGTAAAGATTTTTGGGATGAAAACATAAATGATTTTTGCCGTAGTTCTTTATGTTTTCATCCAACAATCATTGATCCGGCAATTATGGTTAAACATGGTAAAACTTTTATTTCACTTTTCTTTATGAATTTGGTCTGAGCAACAGCTCCCTTAAAAAATTTAATCATGATTTTTTTTACATTGTAGAAGATGTATATTTTTTGTTACCATGATGTTTCAGGAAGTTTATCATCTTTACTGATGTGTACTAATCTTCAACATGAGTATTCATAATGTAATGGAATTATTTTTACCAGGATCAATTGTAAATGTTGTGTTGACAATGTTTACCATAATTATCAAACATCAAAGTATATTTGATTGATCATTTACCATTTTCATTGAGTAATTATTATTGTACTGTAGTCTGCCATAGGCCAAGTTTTTTTTTTTGTCATTCGATATACATCAGTGGGGGTTAGCGGGGGAGTTAGTAAGTTAGTCCAGAGGGGGTCTACAAGCTATCCATAGCCCTAAACCCCATATACCTCTGCCGAAGCTCGAACCCTGATCTCGTTGTGGGAAAATTAGGAGATAACCGCTAGGCTACAACAAGCCTTTGGTTCATCGGCCAAGTTTAAAAATAGGAAAGTTCATGTTTACTGCTCTCTTCTTCATTTACCCCATCATCCCCAGTCCTTTTGAATTCCCCCCACTAATTTCAAAATTTCTAAAATTTAGGACCCTAAAATGGTAACTGATTACCTCGAAATGGAAATAAATGGATGAAATCAGTCACCATTTTGTAAATCTCCAACATTTCAAAAATTGATTGATTTTAGGAAAGAGAATCATTCACCATTTCAAAAATTCCATAATTTTAGGGAAGAGGATTAACCAAAATTTCAGAAGTCCTAACTGACATCATTTTAAAATTCCACATATATATATATATATATCAAGAAAGGATAATAATGATTTTTTAATTTGGGTTTCCGTGTCTCTATTTGTGATTGTATTACTTTTGCTTTCTTTAATTATTTATAGTTTTAGTAGTAGAAACACACTTTTAAAACACAATTGTGTAACCATTCACTGCACAGGGGCCCAAGTACATCAAAATGTTCCTGATTTTTTTGTTTGTGTTTATGTCGTCTTGAATGTAAATTTTCATAATTATCCTTTTAAAGTGTGTACTTTTCTACTCATATAAGGATAACATCACAAATATATATGGAAAAAATACAATTACAAAAAAAGAAAAAAGGAGTGTTACAATCAATTGTTTTACCAAAAACAGAGTACTCTCTAAAAGACAATTCACATTTCTAAACAGGTGTAGTTCCGATTTGTCTGGTTAATTCCGTTAACGAACGAAAAAAAAAAAAAAACAGGTGTAGTTCAAACCAAAAAAAGAGAGGAGAATTTAATTTTTTATTCAACTACATGTATTTTCATGATCCAAAGGCCAAATATCCAACAGAGTACAATAATACATGCAAAGACAAATTCACCATAAAATCTTGACTACAATAATATTGCTGATACACATGCTGCCATAAAAAATAGCTTGATTACTATTCTCAAATAGGAGCGTAACCAAAATCTCAGCAACTTAAGCACACATTGCTGTGATTGGGAAAGCTTCAACCACATGATTTTTGGTAGTACTCTCATCCGCGGCACCCTTTCTCCTATCAATGTCCATCTTCGAAACGAAATCATTGAAACATTCGTCCATTGTTCGGAAAGATTCATCGGGGTAGAGATCGCTCACTTCCACTTCGTCAGGTCCATCGACAGAAAAATTTACCTGGCAACCCTTAATGAAAATGTCGTGCGTGAATGATGCAACGATACTTTGTGGGATTATATTCTCTGCATTAGTACAGGAACAGCAAATAAAATTAGCAAACTACATAAAATCGATTATAACAATATTGGTTTGAAATAAGTAATCGAGAATAGACCTCCTGCAGCATCTAGTAGGTCATCTTCTGTGACTGTGACTCTGGGCAAGATTCGACCGATTTTCTTCTCCCACAAAGAAGCAAGCTCGTTTATGTTCAGAAAATTGCAAGACGGTCGAAAATGCACGGATTTATTGAGGGTACGGAAATCATCAACAGTTTTCATTGTGAATTTTCCAATGTCATGGCCAGCAACAAAATAAGCTGAAAAAACAATAAATGAAAATGAAATCAGAATAGGCATATACCCCTAAGTTCAAAATTAAGATGACATATTGCACATTGATATGACAGCCTTTATGTAAGAAGCAGAAATATATATATATTTCACATCAAATTGGGGTAATAATGACAGGGGAAACAAGATAGCCATGCATAGAAAATAAAAATTATCGAAAAGACCCTGGTGGCTGTATGAGGCTGTGAAAAGGAATTACTAAATTCAGATAGAGATTTAACAGTCTTTGCCGTTTTTTTTTTGAACTACAAAAAGGTGGAAAAGGGCAACCAGTGTAGCAACCCCCCATGGGCGTGACCATTGGGGCTCCCGACTAGCTGTAGAATGTCCGGTTGAGCCATAGCTATTGTCCGAGAGACAAACCGTCACCACAGCACTACTTAGGCGACTAGTTGGCCAAAGGCCCTCCACGCAAACTCACACAAGTCCCAACAATTGGCATGAAAGGGATTCAAACCTGGAAGGTCCATGCACGAGGAGAGAGGGAAACTTTATCCCACTCACTTTGGCCAACTAGGCTACCACCTCAGTGGTACCGTCTATGGTACTCTCTCCGTCCCAAATTGCTGGTCCTTCTTTTCATTTTGGGATGTCCCAAAATATTTGTCTCATTTATAAAAATATCCATAAAAAAAGGGTCACTTTCCAGTTTTACCCTTAAAAAATATTTTTCCCATCTCAATTTGTTTGGCCATTATTTTATATTTTACAACGGTTCTTATGATTTTGAAAATTTTGTATAACAAAACTAATTGATATCTATCAAATAAGATCCATATTGCATATATTTTGAGTTTCATATAAAAAATTAGCCTCACAAATTGGCCACATTAATTTTGACTGGACTTAGGGGCAACATAGAAAAGACAATATAAAGTTTTTTTTTTTTTGGTACATCGGAAATCTACAATATAAAGTTTTCACACCGCTTAAAAATCCACTTTCCCAAAAGGGGCAAGCAAATTGGGACGGAGAGACTATATTGAAGCATCGCTGTGCAGAGTAAACAGAAGCAGAATTACTTTTGGTAACTAAATCACAAGTGATCTTGACAAATTTTATTCCAAAAGCTTTCTTTCCTTTCTTTCTTGTTTCTCCTCATCTTTTACCATTTTCTTGTCAGCATTTTTGGGCAGTAAATGTAATAAACAAATAGTGAAATGGAAAAATCTCATATATGTATATATAATAAGGCCTATTTTGGCTTAAAAAGTCACTTTGCTTATTTTTACAGTTTTTTTTTTTGTGTGTAAGTTTCGTTTCGAGTTTTTGTGTATTATTATTTTGTCTCGAAGAGAGAAATCGGAAAAGTTAAAAATTATGATCAAAACTTATTTTTTTAATATATCTGAAAATAAGTCAAAAAATATTTTTTTTTACTTTTTCGATTCCTCTCGTCGAGAAGAACCTATAATAAACAAAACTTTGATACGAAACTACTAACGCGAAAAAAATATTAAAAAAAAAACGAAAAAATAAGCAAACTTGCTTTTTACTAGTATATTTTTTTTACCTTTGACAGTTCCATCACCATAAATTTGGAACTGATCCAAAGGAGGAAGAACCTCTGAAGGATGGGTATTATCGTAGTAGGGCCAAGAAGCAATGGAGTTGCAGCAGATGTAAGTGTAAGGGACCCCACACTCCTCGATCAACCGTCTGATCTCGCGCTTCTCTTTGTACATGGTGAGACCCGGTTCCACTGGATCAGCTCTGTCCACATCATGCCCAAACTCTGAAGGCAGAAACCTCTGCCAACAATAATAAAAATAAAGTGAGGACCCATTTTTACCAACCGGATTAAATTTATAGGAATAGAAGAAAAAAAAATTAATGCAACATCCTCTCACACGGACAAATAATTTAATGCAACACACCCATTGCCTCAACTCCCTCCGCACTTACTCTCACATGATGTTTGTCTCATGTATAAAAAGGTCTCATAACACGTTAAGTGAGCGTCACAAATAACTGTTGCATTATAAATTTCCTCCTATATTAGACCTATTATAATTTATGTTACTTTCATCATTTTCGGATCGTCTCAAGTAACTGTTCTGAGGCTTGCTTTGGAAAAAAAAAACAAAAAACTAGTTTTTTGGTTTATTCCTTTTGTCTTTATTCAAAAAAAATTTACGTTTGCTAGTTTTGCGTCAAGTTTTCGTGAATTATTGATTTGTCTTGACGAGATGAATCTAAAAAAGTAAAAAATAATGGTCAAAA
Organism: Gaultheria prostrata; assembly: GCA_036023075.1. Taxonomy (NCBI): domain Eukaryota; kingdom Viridiplantae; phylum Streptophyta; class Magnoliopsida; order Ericales; family Ericaceae; genus Gaultheria; species Gaultheria prostrata. The sequence goes on from JAXBDA010002395.1 coordinate 29,764, forward strand.
TTATTATTTTTGAATAAAGCCAAAATTAATCTAATAATCCACATATTTTTTTCTTAAAAAATTAGTTTTTACCATAATTTTTTATTTTTTAGATTTCTTTCATAGAGACAAATTAATAATCCACGAAAACTTGACGCAAAACAAACCGATGTAAATTTTTTTGAGTAAAAACAAAACGAATAAACCCAAAAACTGATTTATTGCTTTTTTGCCAAAGCAAGCCTGAACAATTTAACAATGCAGTCACAACAGACGAGTATTTACTGATAATATAGTTTTATGTTACTTTCATCATTTTCGGATCCTCTCAAAATAAATTAAACAAAAATGCGACTCGGGAGTAGTAAGTAAAATAGTGGTGCCTCTAATTTTTGAAAGTTTTCACTTTGGTCCCTCAATTTCCAATGTTCTACTTTTTGCATTTTAAAATATAAACTTACAATTGTAGAGGGACCAAAGTGAAATATTTGTTTGATTTTGCTTTATAATTTAATGCATTTACCTTGATGGTTCCAACAGCTTTGATGGCCCGGACAAGGATGAGCTGGTCTAGTATTTTCGCTCCACCTACCGCTGATATTACTATGTCTATCTCGCGCTCCTTCAGTACCCTTTCCACGAATTCTTGATCCCTAATAACTCCCTGCAATTGAATCAATCGCGCATGCATTATTCAAAAAGTACGAGTATTTATTGTACAACAACCAACAATAACTTATTTATTATATAATAATTTATGAGGTGTGTGTAAGCTGGTCTGGACATCCGGTTATAGAAAAGAAAAAAAAAAAACTTATGTTGTTAATTGATTATTCAAAGACAAGAATATGCATGTATTAGTAGAAATCAATTATTTCAAAGTTATATTTTAGTCCGTAAACCTACAAAAAGAGAATATGCCTTACGACAATCTGGAATGCTAGTGGAGATCATGTCAGTACTAATGCACCAAATCGCAGAATATCACAAACATGACAGTTTTTCTAAATGTGTTTTCTGCCGCTTGGAAAACATGTTTTCTTACCAAAAAATAAATGGAAAGTCCAAAAAAAAAATACTAAATATGATTTCACAAGGGAAAATTATTAAATGCTCCTAGAACACTGCTACGTTATGTCTTTCATCGGATATTGGCGTTATTCTAACGCAGTGTAACTTTCACGGTAATGTGTAGTGGAGAAGGGCCCTAGAGCACCACGTGACAGGTGTTCTCCTCTAGGGCCATGAGCAAAAAATTCCAAGAAATACCAAAAAATAAAATATACAGAAGTAATTTAAATTAAAATGGTGCTCTCCTCTAGGGCCATGAGCAAAAAATTCCAAGAAATACAAAAAAAAATATACATAAGTAATTTAAATTAAAATGGCTAAGAAACAGACGCTCAACAATTGCAACAAACCCAGATGCATTTGGCATAGATTATAGATATATCCATTGTAGAGAGAGAGAGAGAGAGAGAGAGAGAGAGAGAGAGAACGAGCATACATGTATCACAGTTGCGCCTTTGTCTTGGAGAGTTTTGACGGTTTTGGCCTTAGAAGGGGTATCATAGAACGACCGAGCGAGAACAAAAGTGGCTCGACCGGAGTCAAGGCTGGCTTCAGCTACGAACTGGCCAATGAACCCAGTGGCTCCAATGACGAGGACTCGGCTCTTGGATGCTGCAACGGAAGCTGTGATCAACGTCATCTTCTTCACAACAATTTTTTTTTTCTTTTTTGACAAATTTAACTTTTGGATAATTTGGAACCAGGGAGGGCTCACATATGCATCTATTAATATGAGGACGAAGGGGGTGAGGACCGTTTTATCTAACCTTCAACCCAACTGATTCCAACTTTCTCTCGATAGTTGAATTTGGTGTTTGGTGTATTGATGAGTGTATCGGACTATTCGAATGTTTGTTTTTTAGTATATGGAAATAGGAGTAACATTATCTAATGTTGGTAGTGAAGACTGAAGTGTTTCATTTTTCTTCCATTTTTTGGACTCAACTCTGTTTTTGTCATTTTGGTTCAACGAGGTGTCTGGACCAGCTTACTCGCACTTCAAGTATTATTTTTTGGTCCGATCAAAAATAGGTCATTCATGCTGAGACTAGGAGATGCACAAAAAGTTACTCTCTCTGTCCCATAATGTTGGTCAATCTTTCATATGTTGAATATCCAGGGGCGACTCCACTAATGTATCAGCGAAATTTGAACCAAATTATTACTCCATAACCTAACGAAGCAAAACAAGCCTAGCCCAATATATAGTAAACATTTAAAAATAGTGGTTGCCTGACATTTGGTTCAATGTGAAAACACTAAAAGATGAAAGGAATCAGATGGCTTTTTTGGTCACGTTCATTGATAAAAATACGTTTAAGAGTGTTGATAATGAAGCTATAATTCAACACTTTTAAAGTATGAAGACTCGTCGTGAGATGTTATAATATGTTGCTATGTTGGAGTCACTTTTTGTCAAACAATGTAATGAATATGTATATATCTCTTTGCCTAGTTAAAGAGTTTTTTTTTTTTTTTGTGCATACAACTTTTCATCATAAACACTCCACGTATTTTTGTCAGTGCTGGATAAAAATCACTCCATCCTTGTTCATTTTGATTAGTCAATGAAAGTACTTAATTTGATCCATTTCAGTTTTTTCCCTTCATCCCATATTGAGATTCAAATACAAAAATTGAAGAGAAGAAATGTCTTAGTGTATAAGTAATTACTTGCATTTTAAAAAAGGATGGTTCTTTTGGAAATTCTTACATTTTGACGCGTAATAATTGTGTGGGAAAAAATTTTGGGAGGGAGGAAGTAAATCCTTTGGCAAAAAAATCAGAAACTGGTTTTTTTAATTATTCATTTTGTCTTTATTCAAAAAAAATTTGCATTTATTAGTTTTGCGTCAATTTTTTGTGGTTTATTGGTTCCTCTCGACGAGACGAATCTAACAAGTATGAAATTATAGTGAAAATTAATTATCTTTTGAATAAAGCCAAAATTAAACCAATAAACCACGTATTTTTGGCTTTACTAAAAAAAAAATAGTTTTGACAATAATTTTATATTCTTTATATTCGTTTCGTCGAGAGGAACCAATAAACCACAAAAATTTGATGCAAAACTAACATTTGCAAAACAAATTTGAATAAAGACAAAATGAATAAACCAAAAAACTGGTTTGGCAGCCTGATCCAAAATATCAAATTCTGATCAATTATGTGGGGAGCAAACACACCGATCAACCAGACTAATCCATCATCCTAAATATTGGTACTTCCATGACTTGACTGGTAGTTGAGAAACGTTTTGTTCAACTACACGTTGTTGTTCATACTTCATAAATAATCCAATGGGTCCACCAAATATTTTGATTTTACTCTGTAGTTGCTGAATACTCCGTAGCTTAGGCCCTTGGCATTATCCGACGTGATCGAAAAAGCTGAACCATGCCGGTCCGGGCTGAATTATTTTCCTGATCCAATGACAGTTTGCTCAGTGAGAAATAAATCTCCAAATATTACTCCCCTCAATCTCGAATTTCTTCTCCACTTTAACTATTCCGAATAATCCAAAAAATTGCTTATATTTTTTTATATATAACTTTTAAATATGCAATATGTATCTTATTTGATAGATCTAGATTAAAGGTATTAAATAAAATTTTAAAAAACATAAAAAAATAATAGATTGAAAGATATAAATAACTTAAAAATGACACACATGTCGAAGAACGGACAAGATATTTAGGACAGAGAGAGTGCTATGGTTCAAAAGATTAAGATACAGTCAAATTTCCCGATCTCTCTTGCAATGTAAACACATAAGAAATTTTTTCAGTGCGGGCGCAAGTATATGGTGCAGAGCGCGCATCTTGCATGGAAGAAACTCTGACGGAAAGCACTAACGTGTCGAAAATCTTGAGAGTCTCAATATTCAAATACTGACGCACATATTGTAGGAGTAGTATAATTGAGGTTTCTCTGACCGGAAAATAAAAAAATTAAGGTTGCAGCTTCTTGTTGGGAAATTAACCTAAACAATTGGAATGAAACATGCTTGTTCCACGTGCCGTACGGACCTGGGAGGTGCTGCGCAGCGTGCTGTGCGGCAGCTTTCCGTGCCGCACCGGCGTTGTTCCGACGATCCGAGATGTCCACCGCGTAGAGCTCGTCGAGTACTACAACCCTACCAAAAATAAACTCGATCGGATATCGTTAAGTGCTTTATCGGAACGTATATAACTTGAAAAAATTGGAACACACACAACTTGAAACACTGGATGAAAACTATTAAACCCATATTTTTCAAGTTATTTGTGTTCCGATGAGGCACTTACCGATATCCGATCGAGTTGATTTTCGGTAGGGTTGTAGTATTCGACGAGCTCTACGCGGTGGACGTTTCGGATCGTCGGAACAACGCCGGCGCGGCGGCTTTCGGCGCCGCACAGCACGCTGCGCAGCACAATGCTGCACAGCACCTCCCTCAGATCCGTGCCGTACGTGTAATTCGAGTATTCCATAAGCCACCTTTGTTCACCCAACCCATAAAGAGAGAGTTCGGAGTTGTCCGATACACATGAGCCTCACAAAATTACAAGGGATCAGGGGTGCCGAACGATTATGATCATATATGTGTTTAAAGTTGTACAAATAAATTTGTTCCCGTAGCGTTGGTCATTCTCAAATCGGTAAAATAAAACGCATCATTTTGTATATTTTACATTTGATTCCCATGCATAATTGTAGTAGGTGGGTGGATAAATAGTTGGGTAATACTTTTGTGACCATATTTGCATACCACATTTTGGGTTCCGTGGGTGGGTGCATAGCACATTCTAACAATATAATAATAACATATCTCATGATATACAAAATATGGTACTATTACCATATTTAGCATTGCTCTAAATAGTTTTCAATCTCAATGATTGTGCATTTGTGCCCAGAAAGTAGGAATTCTTGGTTACACAGTACCTTGTTCCAATTTTTGGCTTAAACTCAAAACTAACTCATTGCATTTTACGAGAAATATCATTCTCTCACAATACATTGATTTAAAAATTGACTTAAGCTAATTCCTGACTGGAACAATCCTTAGTCTTTTTCCAAATCCTGGCTTAATTAAACTCAAAGTTCAACAGGTTATTCATTATAATTTGGCTTAAATCGGTTTTTAAATCGATGTATCGTGTAAAAATGACATGTCTCGCAAGAAGCTGCGGAGGTTTCTCCCACCCTACCAGATCGAGCTATTCATGTTCCCAAAAGGGAAGGTTAGGAACTCACGCATGTAGTCAATCTGGGGACTATCTAATCCCCGTAATTGGTTGGATACATCCACTTACAGACATCTAATTCATTTATTGATTTGTCAACTATATTGACCAAACAGAATTTGAGTGACTGACAAAGCTTAATCATGCAAGTACTCTTTGATTGAATATCATACAAAGATTTTCTTTTAGACGGAATGGTGTCCATGCTCGATTGGATGTGAGATGAGTTTTGGGGGATATAATAGTAAGAAGGATAAAATAGTAGGAGATATTGTTTATAGAGGGTGGACCCATATTGATGTGACATTTATGAATTGTGAATAAAATAATATTTGGTTTGAGCTTGTGTGCTTTCGCTTGCTTGCTTTTGCTTGGCTTATTAAGGATCACAAATAGTCTCTCCTTTGTAGTTGATCATTGAAATCCGTCAATTACGGTGGATAAAACAGTACTTGGTTTATTGTTATATAGAACCATTCTAAGCAATTAGAAGAGCGCGGAATTTGACTTCCCTAAAGTGGATGGATCTGGGATTGATTGTGGAACCGAACAGAGAGAACCCGGGGCAGGCAGGAAGATACGGTAGCCAGAGTAATCTTAGTCAAAGTCAAGGATGAATCGTGGAGCTTGTCGGCGAACTTCTGCGCGTTTAGCATTATCGGCGGGAAGTCTTGAAACGGGGGATAAGGATAAATAAGCAGGTCTGGTGTGGATTGAGGGGTATTAGAGAGAGCTCATCCATGGGTACTAAATTAATAACTGCCCAGGGGGGAGTGGATTAAACATGGGAGGGATAACTCATCCTCTTCTTCCAAATGTACCAAAACGAAGGATGAGGAGTTGGCCCGAAATTAGTCATCCGGCCCAAAAATAATACCCTCCGCATCCTCCATCCAAACAAGGGGATAATTCAACGCTGCTACTGGTACAAATCGAGGTGCACCGACCATGTACCGACCGGCCTTGGGGACTCACTTGTGAGGCCCCAAGAAATTATTCGAACCATTCATTCATCTTAGAAGGATTTTCCAAGGGGCCACGCGAGAAATCAGTTTCGTCGGATGTGCGCAAGTAGTTGATCCAAAATATCCCCATTTCATTCAAAATGAGATCGTTCGCGTAGGACTCACTTGCGAATCTCCGAGGCCGGTCGGTATATGGTCGGTACACACCGATCTGTAACTCTCGATTTACCGGAGTTAATTGGTAAGATATATCCACTTATTATTGACATCTAATTCATTTATTGATTTGTCGACTATATTGACCAAACAGAAATTAAGTGACTGACAAAGCTTATTCATGCAAGTACTCTCCAATGAAAATCATACAAAGATTTTCTTTTTGACAGAATGGTGTGATGTCCACGACTTCACCCCCACTTTGGTCCCGGGTAACATATCTTCCGTTCCATTTAAACAACAGTCATTCAATAACTTCAGGGAGATAAACTTATTTATGGATGTGGGCTTTTCCGAGCACACAATACAATAATATGAATCGTTTATCTTGTAGGGTCTGCAAAATAATGTATACACCGTCCATTTTCTAAACCAAAATTCAACTTTTGACATACCTATTGATATCCGATCAAATTGTTTTTTTAGTATTGATACATTATTTTGTGGTCCCTACAAGATGAAAGATTCAAATTATTGCAATGATCGCACAGTAGGACCCACAATGGATGGCGCAAACCCCATAGTTTTAGTTTGCACCACATCCGTAAATAAATTTATCTCAACTTCAAGAATGAGTAAAAAGCTAAATATTAACCAGTACCCATTAAAGTTTTCAGACTCTTGCATCTCGATAAGAATTTGTATTTTAGAAAATTACGGAAAATGGAATCTTAACTACTTCAGTTATTTTGGAGACCAATGGCCTGTAGATGAGCGGTTATCTCCTGGTTCTCCCACAAGCGATACCAAGTTTCGAGTCTCGGTAGAGGTGTTTGAGGTTTAGGGCTATGGATAGCTTCTAGACCCCCTCTGAATAACTCACTAACTCTCCCGCTAACCTCCCACTGATATATATTGAATGACAAAAAAAAACTACTCCAGTTCTTTTGGAAATGTAAAGTCATAAAGTGATTAAACCAGGGTAAAGTGAGTACCATTTCAGCAAGATGCCGCATATCCTTTTGTGCATGGTACAAAGACGATATGAACCACCATTAAATTAATAACAAATCAATGGCATTAGTTCATAAGTCTTTTTTTATTTTTTACTTGGCCATTTGCATAATTTTTTTTTTTTTTATCCAAAGGCATTTGCGTAATTGGCGTGAACAATTAATTACATGTGGACGTGGCCTTAAGTTTCTGCCGTTTAAAAAAAAAAAAATTAACTGCATGTGATGGGAATCATGGGATTCCTTTTGTGTGAACACCGATATTCCAACTTATGAATTTGGATTTCTTTACGTTTAAAGACAATTAGCTGCACAAAAGTGAGAGCTTTACAGGCATGTTTAGTGCCAGTCAAAACATTCTTTATTAAGGTTTATGAAATTTAAGTCCTTAATTTCTTTTATTAAGATGATAAAACGAATTTCTAGGGAAGTACAAACACACTCTTTCTCACCTACATATACTTCCCACCTACCCATCCACTAAACAATCCAACAAGAAAATTCCAAGAGTAATGTTAGGCTGCTGATTATTACTGTATAAGATTGAGGGAAAATGCTTGAAATAGTTCACTGTGCTAGCACCAGCTAGTAGAACTGATATCTGAGTAATAAGGTTGTGCTCGTTTAATACACGGGATCGGAAAGAAGAAAAAAAAAGGTCAGTGAGAACTGAGAACTTTTTCCCTCTTAAGTGTCATCCAATACATCAAACGGGCACGACGAATGGAATAAATTAATTGTCAATAGTAAAAAATGTAAGACGCAAAGAAAACAAACAAAAACTAACAAATTATAAGTTGAATCTAATAAATCACACTAAGAATTCAATTCTAATGATCCATGGAAAAATAGAAAAGTGAGTAAGATGAACTTTTTCATCAATGTTGATTTATGCTGTTTTCCTATGAAGAAGTTAAGTTAATAAGTGATTATAATTATAATGCATGTAATTTCATCTTAGCCCTAGTAATCAACTAAGCCTAACATATTCATAATGAAAATAAAAAGACAGTAATAAAAAAACAACTTTATTGAAATGTATTAAAACAATAAGAAACTTACAAGTACTTGAATTTGTCTTGATGCTTGTGTGTTTTTTTTTTTTCACAAAGTACAAAGAAAGTTAAAAGTGACTAGAACTATTTTCTTAGCCAAAAATCCAAGCACCTTCTCTCCTCCTTTCTCTTATTTGAATAACAGGTTGGCAACTTACTTATTGCATTTTCACATTTATATTTTCAAGTTTTGGTTGTTCGGCATAACAATGAGAAAAGGCATTTTTTAAGAATGAATTCTCCAATTTCATGTTCAGAGAGCAAAAGTGAAAAGGAGGGGAGGACCTCCTTTTTGCATTCTACTTTTCCAACGGATTTTAAGTTGATGTGCACAAAGATCATAATACCCTCTATACTTTTGGATAATATCGAAAAGACTCATGTTTACTGAAAAGATTCATTCAGTTGGTTTTTTCTAATCGGCAATTCATTTAATTTTTTTTTTATCGGCAATTCTCTTTTTAATGGCAATTCCTTTAGTTGTTTTGTTTTGATTGCCAATTGCTTAAGTTGTTAGGGCCTTAATTGTATAGTCAATATTTCACATGATTATTTCTTGCTAATTCTCAAAAAATAATCCATATAGTTGGAGACTTTGAGTTTAAGTAAGAACAAAAAAAATTTCAAAACATAATTTTGAAACAAATACTAAAAAATAATATTCATACGATTTTATTACCATATTAAATAGACAAGGGAAAAATGGTAAACAACCAATCTATAATTCATTTTCATCATTATTCTCCCAAACAATACTCCTGGTGCAAAATGCATTCTGCAAATTTCTCTCAAATACTCCTACTAGATTCAAAATACATTCTGACCATAATCTAAAAAGCAAAAAAGTTAAAAATGAAAAGTTGAAAATGAGGCCCCCAAACACCCCTTAAATAAAATAAGATAAGAAAATGGAATTTTTTTCAAAATGCCCCCCAAACTTTGACGTCAATGTCTCATCGCCCCCAAACTTTCAAAAAATCAATTTTACTCCCAAACTTTGCTTCTATTATTCAAAATTACTCCTGTCGTCTCAATCCGTAAACTCATTAACGCAAATTGCTGATTTGGACGTTTTGATTCCATTAAATGCTTATGTGGTATTATATCCCAATTAAAATATGACACGTGTCTTCACCACATTGACCCTTTTACACTCCCCCTCTCTCTCTGTGGCACATTCTCTTCTACCACAAAACACTAACCAGTCTCTCCCTTCTCTCATCCGAATAACCCACACCGCACCTTAGGTGAGAGTGAACAAATTTGGATTCCTCCTCTGATTACCTTTTTCCTCCGGCTAATAACCCCATTCCGGCGACCTCTCGCAATAACCTACCTCTCCCACGGTAATCTTAAGATTGCATTTCCTAAGTTTGGAACCTTAACCTTGTGTCTCCTAACAAGAAACTTTACCACTTGAGCTACACCAAAACTTCCATATTTATTACTCCCTCCGTCCCAATTTATTGGTCTCTTCTGAGAATTCCAACTTATTAAGGGAACATCATGATTACACTTGTCATCTTTTTTCTTTCCTCTTTTTATCCTTTAAAACATCATCATGATTTCATGTACTTATTTTCAAAAAGTACGGTAAAAGAGTAAATTCATTACTTTTTCCACATTTTTCTTTTTAGGAGCGGGGGTGCTGTCGTGCGGCAATTACAGTACTGCAGGTTGCAGCGCACCAAAGCGACGCCAAGTGTTTCACCAAATGTAATTCTGTGTGGCCCACTTTCGGGTCCCACACAAACGATCCGAACCGTTAACCACTTTAAAAATAATTATTCAAATTTTGCGGGAGAAAATCAGGTCCATCGAATATTTGTAAGTAATTGATCTAATACGTTCGATTTTCATTCAGAATTCAGGACCTTATAATTCAAAATAATCTTCTAAACATGTTATACAATTGTGCGCTTGGTAGATCATTGATCTGAATCGTGGGTCTCGTAGGGTTCGCTGAGAAGAGATTCAGTGAAATAATTATTGAGTGGCCTTTGTTTTTTGTTGTATTTTTTATGGGTTTTTTTTTCTTCTGTATTTCGAACCAGTAGTATTCTTGTACTTTGTGTTTTCTACCTATGATGATATGTTTCCATTCCCTCAAAAAAAGGGAAATAAAATACATTAAAACGTATACATCACATCCACCACTGCTTCAGTTGGTCTTAGGAATAATGATTGTCCATGTTTACCACTAACTGAATGGGCTCAATCATGCTTTTACCACTAACTGATTGGGTACAAAATGATTGTCCATGTTAACCGGCCACTATATATGTTAGTGGCACTAACTAATTAGGCTCAATAGTCAATATCAATACTTTAAAACGTGCATGTCATCAATCGTTGCTTCAGTTGGTCTTAGGAATAATGATTATTGTCCATATATGTGTTTAAATGGGAGTATTTGATTGGCTCAATGCTTAAATATTTGGAATTTCTAATAACTTAATACTTGCATAACTTATAGCTAGCGTCCGTAGTACTTCCATATTGAGATCAATCTTACTTTGCACGCCGGCTAGCTATCTCTAGTCTACACGTAAAAGTAAAAGAATATCCATGAATCTCATCATTAAGAATTATTTCCATACAAAATAATTTAATGCCTTATTAGCTAGGTAATTTCACTTTTAAGTGTTTGGATTCCGGAAAACAGTACATCTTGTTCGGTTGGGGATTTGAGAATCCGATTTTGAGAACCTAATTTTGAAAATATTTACAATGTTGGTCCCCAAAATCTGGTGGTGGGTCCCTCCCAACTTTAACCCCAGACGTAAAACTAACAAATGTAAATTTTTTTTAAATAAAGACAAAACGAATAGACAAAAAAAATAGTTTAAACTTTTTTGCCAAAGCAGTCCTAATAAACGTGGCTTGGATGGAGAATCTTGGCTTACCTTCCTGACCCTGTTGATTGTACGTAATAATTCAATGTAGGGAGTAAAAATCTCAAACCACATTCTTATTTTCCTCGATGTCCCAATTAATCTCCAAAAAAATGACAAAAAATTATGAAAATTTTAAAATACCGGAAAAAAGTTATTAGACAAAAAGTTTGTGAAATTTGTCTAATGAATTTTTTTTTAGATTAATCATTCGTATCGACGAAAGGAATAAAAAAAGTATAAAAATATGGGTCGAAGTAAAAAAAAATCATATAAGACGACACTTTATATCAAAAAAAAAAATTGTAATTCCTCTCGTCGATATTAAAGGTCGGCTTTGGACCACGGGGTGTTTTAATTTTTCCAAACCTTGGTTGCAGTCCTCTCTTTTCTCCCTCCAACTTGATGTACCCAATGACGGATCCAGGATTTTGTTACGGGGGGTCACTTCTTCAAAACCAATCTTATACGTTTCAAGGCCCTAGACGAACTCGCGCCAATTATTATTATTAAATTCAAAAAGAGTATGTATATATACACACAATCCCCTTCTAATAAGGGTCCCTCATTTTATTAAACACTATATATGATTGGATCAAGCCTTTAAGGGTAATTGTTTTTTGGAGATTCCCCGCGAGGACCCTTAAAAACACGTTTTAAAAATATTGAGCTATTCGGATCATCGAAATTTGGTCCGTAAAGTCGAAAATACCCCTAGGTCCGAACTTTTTCTTTAAAATGAGGCACTACAAAAAAAAAAAATTGATCTTTAGTGACAATAATTTTGAACATTTTTGTCACTGGGTTGTCACTAAAAGTGTGTTGTTAAAGAATTCAGTGACAATTTTTTAGTGAGTTGTCACTTATTCTTTAATTAGTGACATCTTAGTACAAAAAAATATCACTGAATACTTTTTAGCCACACATTTTTAGTGACATGTTGTTGTTGTTATTAAAACTCAATTTTTTTTGTAGTGAGGATCCTTATTAGGAGGGGATTATATATATATATATATATTTCTTGTTAGTGTTAATTTTGAGCTTTTAGAAAACTAAACATAAAGAAACTAACAATTAATGTATTTTTGTGAGAAACTTGTAATTGTTTTGTGTAGCAAATAATATTATTATAATTGCAAGACACTCAAAATTGTGTGTAGAGAGATTAAAAAGCAAAAGAAAACAAATTGTAGGGTGGACTCGAACCCGAGCCAACAAGGGGGAAGGACAGTGAATTACGACTGAAAAAATGGGTTGTTGTAGCCAAATTCCGGAAACATTAATACTCCATATACTCCCTCCGTCTCATTTTGTTTGTCAATTTTTGATAATCGTGTTAGTTTTCGATCGCTTATATCTTTTAATATTGATCTCCAAATATATGCAATATGAATCTTATTTGATAGTTCACTATTAATTCTATTATTCAAAGTTTTTAAAACCGTGAAAAACATTATAGATTGAAAGATATAAGCAATTTAAGGCGTAGCAGAAAATGGAATAATTGACAAACAAATTGGGACGGAGGAAGTGTTACGTTTTTTATTTAACTATCCAAAAAACATGCGACCGTAGGCGTCAAGAGTCGAACCTTTGGAACAGTGAACCACATTGTTCATATCTCGCACATGGGTGCCTAAGCGGCAATCTCGGCCGTCCAAAACACTTTTGGACAGTCCAAATTTCTCCTCCCTCTCTCTTCTTACTCTCTCAAATTCGGATTGTCCAAAATACTTTTGGACAGCCCAAATGTCTGAACCAATTTCTCTAACGGAAAGGTCTCCATTCTTGATCATCTTTTTCCTCCAGGTTGTACGCATTCTTCAAAGAGCAATGTTTTTAGAAATAAAAAATCTAAGAAAAATAGAAAATAAATAATCATTACCATAGAACAGTCTGGTGCTTGTTGTTACATCCACAGTGCATGTAAATGTCATAGA